>OOFE01012209.1:0-34252 GCA_900323365.1 Monocentris japonica | reverse complement strand
TTTTTTAAAAAAAATTAAAAAAAAAAAAAAAAAAAAAAAAAAAAACTGAAAAAAAATATTACTGGCTACATCAGATCAGCAGTTAACCGGTCAAAAGGTTGTACATACACTCCCCAACATCCTCGTCGAAGCCTGTTTTGTATTGTATGCAAAAAGACCCTCTTGGACCAGGATATGGACTATGTTTGTTGGTAAAATGTTCCTGATCAGACTGTTATAATAGGAATATAAGGTCCCGGTTGCCCAGTCGCTCCTCATCACCGTGAAGTTTGGATTGTATAACCACTAGCAATCAAGCCCCTGGCCTTATATTTTCTCAATTGTACATTGAACTGTTGTCAAGAAAAATGGCTAAAATATATATTTTGTTGTATTGCTAGTGTAAGATAAAAATTCATGGGAAACCGTAAATATGAAGAAACCTTTTAATTGAAAAATTTAACGTTTGAGAGACTATTGTGTAAAAGTTGCACATGTGTTATACAATGTGTTTATGGTTCCAACACTTCATTCATGGTAGTATGTTTAAACGTAAAGGCTGATGAAAACTAAAGGATTCAAGAAATTACAAGATGCATACTCACTTTTTCCACTTGTGAACAGTGTTTTTTGCTTAATGAGTTCCATTGATATCGCCCATTGAAATGTGTTTATTTGATTTTTGCCCAAGTGGCATTATTTTAGTAGAATGGGAATACAAAACACAGAGTTAGAGACATTTATGCATTGCGCAATTTTTTGTGTAATTCTGAATGAAATAGATCTTTTCAACAATCATGGCAGAGTAATGGGCAAGCGCAATTTTTGACAATAAAGTTTCTATACATCATACATGTAGTTCTTCCGCCTGGGTTTGGATGTTTTATTTATTGAAATCTTTCCAAAATATGAATGGGAAATGTGTGAATATTTTCCAGCACTGGTATACATGCCATACTGTAGCTCATGTTTTTATGTAAACATATTAAGGGGCTCATCACTAAAGACTGATGTAAAGTTCAACACTTGTTTAACAAATAAAATAAATGTGAGATTTTTTGTCAAATGCCAGTTGCTTTTTTAATGGTTTGTGTTTTTGGTTCTTTTTTTCAGAAAATAGGTTTAATTATTTTGCTATGGACAAAATACACTTTTGACTCAGGTTATAAGTAAGTCCCAAGCACCTTGGAAGGTAAATCAGATAATTTGTTTTCTGGGGGATTTATTTTCTTTGTTTTGCTTTTTCTTCAGTTAGTGCAGAGTAGATGGAGCGCATTTCACATTTCATGTGTTAGAGAAGCCAAATCTTTCCATGTGATTCAAAGATGAGAAACTCAGGTAGGAAAATTACATTGTAAATGTTCCTCTGTGTGGTTGTAACACTCCAATAAAGGTTCAAAAATTACACTGGTTCACAGCATTGTCCGCTTAGTATATTATTGAATGAGCACCACTTCTGGTACCATTAAAAAGCCCTGTAATACAAAAGACTTCTTGCCATGTGAGTAGAAACATGTCCATGAGCCTAACAAGGGGTCAATTTTACACTTGGCGATGTCTGGAGAAATACATCATACATAATGTGTCCATGTATGACATGTATTTGCTCCAATTAATGTCTGCTGCTGCTGAAGCCACCGCCAGTTCCTGTACGGTTTATGCCTCAGGTACTGATAATTTATGAAGCATTTTAATATAACACCAGTTGAGGCAGAGTGACAGCTCTTGGCAGGGAGGCTGAAAATTGCACTGTTTACCATTTGGCATTGAAGGAAATGACTCAGAACTCAGCAAAGATGCACTTTCTGTCAGAGCCGGTGCACATAATGCTGTGTGGGTTGCGTGTTGTTTTGACTTTTTGTAAAATTGAGCGTGTGACATTTAGTGCAATTATCTGAGGGTACAAATAGTCATATAAGAATTATGTGATTTTTTGTGATCTACTGTACAAACACCTAAAATGTCAGTTTTGCATCAAATTTTGCAGTGATGACTGTTGACTGTTGAAATGGCAGACATAATGATGTGCATAATAATGAAAGAAAATCAAATTCATTGGGAACATGCATTGTAAAACAATGTGGCACTACTTTGTTCCTGTATAAAAACGTACAAGGTCCTTTCAACAAGAAAGAAAAAAGAGGGAAAATGTTTTTCTTTTTCCTTCAAAAAAGAAAAAGAAAACCCTCTTTATAATAACTTAAACATTTGTATATTGTTAGTCAGTAACAAACCTTGAAACATAGGCTTTCTCTGTCTAGCCATGCATGGCTTCTACTAATTATAAAAAGAGTGACTCCATTTTAACAAAGACTCTTCATGGTCTTCCTACAGAGTTAAGACCTGCCTTTCTTTTTTTGAGTGTACAGTATCCAGTCTAGGAACTTCTACAGTTCCACTGGAATAAAGACTGGAGCAAGCAATGTCTCAGTGTCAAAAGTTATCCTACCCTGCAAGTTTGTATTTGTTCAATCTTGTCGTGAGCATAAATCACTCTTTCTTCACAACCATTTTCTGTTTATCTGAAATATAAGAGACAACTCTCCAGTGAAAGTCCACACTTAACAGCCGAACCTCACATTTCGACACCAAGAGTGGGTAGTCACTCTGTTCAAATACATGCAAACAAATAATGTAGCCAGCCCTTTCCTCACCCGTCTCACCAAATGCAGTTTGTTTATCCTGGCATTATGGCCTTAGACGTAGATAAGCTTGGCTGGTAAGCAGGTTTATTTTCATTATTAAGGGCTGGGAAATATGATCTTGGATTAGCTATTTGCCTGTGACAGAGAATGTGGACTCGGCACCCTCTAGCTTTGCGTGTGGCCTTCTCACCATCCTAGAGCCTCCCTAATTCCCCTTCTCTCGCTCAGGGAGAGACTCGCCCTTTGTCAAACATTGATTCAGAAGTAGGCCAGGAGCCGAGGGGCTCCCACAGAGGAGGGAATCAGCCCCTGGAAACAGAGGTAGAGAATACTGTCAGCAGAATCGAGGTGAAACTGCTAAAGACGGAGGTGGTATTGACTTTTTAGAGGCAACAGACTAATGTGTGACCAAACATGGATATTTATGATTGTCGAGTCAGAGCTAATATTGATGATCCAAGGAATAGCATAGGACATGATGCAATTGGATGAAAGCGTGAGTTTTCTCCAGATCGCAAAATGCACTGGAACTCTCCCAAATGAGGCCTTTCCAAGGAGCTGTTGGTGTTTTGTTCACATGGTGATTTAATAAACATTTAATTAAACTGATCATCTGTTTAGGATCAACCCTGATGAAAAAAAGTGTGCTTTCTTGACACCATCAAGTGTAAATTAAAAGGTGACTTTCTAACTGTATATCCCCATCTTGGCAAAGCATTTATTGACACTCTTTAAGGACCTCATGTTCAGTAAGTATTACAAATATATAGAGGGTTATGACAGGTCTTTATTTCATGTTGGAAGCATATGCCCTAATAGAATTTATTTTCTGGGAGTCTGTATTTATGCATTTTTTCAAAGTTTGTCCATTTCAAGCACTTGGTGTTTCTGTGCCAGTAGCCAGTGCTATAGCCACTGCTCCACTAACTCCAATGAACCGCGTGCAGTGCCAATTATAGATGCCATCAACTCTGTGGATGAAAGCGATTGTGTGTAAGCAAAAGAACAGCAAACCTCTTAAGCCAGAAACAGTAACTGGCGGTGAAAAGTAACTTCCCAAACTCTTGAAGTCAAAGGAGAACCTTTAACAGCTCAGTCTTTTCTTCCCCCAGCCTCTTTTGTCCTGTCCCCAACTTCAAATGTGTGGATTTGCGGCCCGTGGGCGACTTAGATCCGGTCCCGTCGAGGTGAAAAATCCAATTAACCTGCAGCTCCAGCTGCCTTCATTATAATCCCCTCCCATAATTATGAAATTACCAGATGCAGGATTTCAAATGAAAAAAGGATGAGAGTGACTGGCTCAGAAAAAAGATGAAATGAAATATACCAACAGCTAATGCTCATGACTGGGTTTGAAGGTGAGACCTACAAAAGCCCTTGTAATCAGAGTAAGAAATATCACAACAAAAACATGGTTAACTTCGAATCTTGAAATAGCCATTGAGATTATTGGATAAACTGTTGCATCTTAGGCATGCCGTCCTGCGCCTGTATTCAGGAAACATTTTTGAAGTGACACAGTATCATTTCGGTGTAAGACTACAGTCAGCAATTATTGGGAAAGAGCTATTTTCTTTTGCTTATCTGATAAAAAAATAATTATGAGACAAGTGAGGCAAACTGTTGATCACAGGTGCTTTTTGCTACATGTTAAATCTTCATATACTGTAGTCATACTAATTCATACGTTTTGATATCCCAGTTTAAGTTATCAACAGTAAAACTAAACACATTACATGTGGATGTGACCAATATTCCCAGATTTTATATTTTGCAATGAGATACTGTGTCAAGCCCTAAGTGCATCTCAAAACTCAATTTCAGCTATAGGCTGGCTTTGACTAAATGTCCAGGCCCTCAGCTAGTATACCAAACAGAAATGATTGTCTTCTCAGCACTTTCGGGTTTCCTCCAAATTAACATTCCCTTTGAAATCAATGGAAAATAATCGAGGAGAAACCCCACAATTGAAGCGACCGTGTATAACCTGAGTTGTGGTGGTGAGGGCAATGTGTTTTGGCTGGTATGACACAATACCTCACATTAGATAAATATAATCTTATGGCTGAAATGTTACTGAGATACATAAAGATGCAAGCGCCTGTATTTTGGGCTTGCCATATTATTAATGTCTCAGAGGAACCAAACACCACATACTTTAATTTTAGATAGTTCTAGTTTTTCAGTGTTCACCTGAAGGACAGACCTGCAAGAGTTGCAATTTGTTTTTAGATACGAGCCTCATTCGTCTTTTGTTTGTTTTAATTGTATTGATACAATGCAAAAACAGCTATATTTTTGACTTTAATCAATACAGTACACACTGGAAACATCCAATTGCTGCAGTGTAATAAGTGGCATAACACAATCATCTTATGTAATAATCTGAAATATCACATTATTCCTTCACAGCAATCAGGGACAATGCATTCCCCCTTCTGGTGTTCAGTTCTTTCACAGCAGAGAGACTCTCTCATCAATAAATCTAACATTCATCTGATAAACTCATTGGCACTAGCCGGAGGGAAGCCTCAAGCAATAACCACTGGATCTCCTGCAGTGTACAAGCTTCTACGGGGCAATATGGCTAACTCCCACTCACACAAGCCCTACTGTATGCAGAGACTGCTGCAAATAATGTCCTGTGCTGCAGTATTCACAGAGCAAGCTCTGTACTTCCAGATTTACACCTTTCAACAAGAGGATGAACGGACATGTAACTGCTTAATGGCCACTCACCTACGCTATTTGCTCTCAAGGTAAGGGCATCCACTTCTATCTTTGCAGTCAAAAACTGTAGTTATCATAATAGGCAGGTTCAAGAATATGGCATGACATGCTGTAGCCACCAAAAGGAGTGGGCCAACAGTCAAGCATAAGCATGGGCGTAGCTATTCTGTTCTGCATTTTCAAACAATAGAAAAATGACTAAAATCACACTTTTTTTGAGGATAGCAAAATCAAGAAAAAATGTCCAATAATTTAGGTGGTGCATATATGGTTTTATTTTGACCAAAAAAATATAATTTGAATACATTCAGTAAGAAAAAACATTACAGCCATAAGCTTAACATAGTAGAACAATTGAATTTAATCAAATCCACATTACTAGAGCCAATCTAACCTTCCATTCCTGAACCACCCTGATGTCCTATTTTTTTATTTTGTCTAGCATTATCTTCTGACTAGTTTATTGGGTAGTCACATATCAATAACAGCAGTGTAATAAACAATTTGTTTGAATTAATAAACCTCAAAATCACAGAATGTTGCCCTGAAGAATCAACCTAGTCTACCAACCTGCACTTGCTATCGTTCAGACAGTGGTCGCGTCGAGCTTCCCACTGGTTGTCAAGAGCTGCCTAGCCGGCTCTTCTCAGCCAATGAAATTAGTGATTTTGGGGAAAAGCTTCGCCTTCCTTCATTTCTCTGGGAAGGAAGGCAGAAGGAAGGAGGTTAGAGGGACAGCCCTGTAAGTGAAAAGTCACAGGTTCAGTATCCAAAGTCAATGTGTATCCAAAAAGTGTCCTTGAGTAATATGCTGCACTGCCTGCTCAGAGCAGCTAAATGCTTTAAATATAAAAAACTGTAAATCACACTCATATGGGGTTTATAGCAAGCTAACGTACAATAATGTACAGTACCATACTGAGGTCACCACAAGCACAACAGTTGCTAACCACTAAACCCCATTTGGTTTGTCCACAGAATTGAAAAAAATATTCTTATTGGGAAAGTCACTTTTTGAGTTTAAAGAAGCATTAGGGAATAGTCCCTGCTCGCTACATCTTATTGTTTCACCCAGTAAAGCAGAATGTTTTATAAATTGTTTAATATTTAAAACCTGCTTGTATGCTGCTGAACATATCATACAATATGCACCAATATACTGTAACATACAAATGATGCATCACCTTGAAAAGAAGAGAAACATTTAGTTGAGTGTTAAATGGTAAAATATGTAATTGGTAAAATCTGTGTGCAAAACATGCAATATGTTTCCTATTTTCAAATAATTAAGGCATCACGATCCATTGATTGGACGTAGAAACACCTTGCCTGGGAATCAAAATGATTCACAGTGAGACATGAATGGGATCCATAAAGCAGGAATGGGAACCGGCAACACATTTTTAATTGATAAGTCGAGGGAAAACAGTTGTAACCTTGAGTATAGGTGCGCATTGCAACAGAATATTGATTTGGAGTTTCCTTGCTGGTGGCGAGGGTGCAAGAAGACTATGAAGACAAGATATAAAATATATTACAAGTGTCTCTGTTGCATTGTACTTTCTCATTAAGATTCAGAAAGGCCTATGCAGAAGAACCTTGTCATGCTAATCTTGGCCAAGTGGTCCCATAGGGTCTCAGCAACTGTGGGAGAGGAAGCGAGCATACATCTCTAACAACATTTTTTGTGTGTGATCTTTGTCATATTATTTCCATTGCCTTTGTGTTGTCATTGTCCTATATGTAAAGCACTTTGTCTTAGTCAAATATCTGGTTAGAAAACCAAAACGCACTGCTTGCTCTACTTCTCCTCTCAGTTGTAAGAACACAGGCACAGGAAGGACTCTGCTTGCAAGTATACAAATATATCCCTTTGAAAAGGAACAGATCAACAAGTGTTGAAAATCAGAAACAAGTCACCTTGTTTATGAAATGACTTGGATTCAGATCGGTGCTTTTATTTACTGAAAATCATCCAGTTCACATTCTCAAATGCAGTTATACAAAGATATGAAGTAATAATGGATAAACCCATCTGAGAAAGCTAAGGTAGAAGAATATATGCTGTGTAATTTAATGTCTTCTGAACCCACGGTCAGTTTCAATATAACGTGAGTGAAGTTTGGCAAGATCTAATCTGATTTCATTTTATTAAAATGAGAATACATTTCAAGAAATCAATTTCACTTTTTTGATTCATATCAAGAGTTTATTTCACCCATGGCTAGCAGGACTAGCACCTATCGCTATTTGTTGGGTGACAATTTGGAAATACACATCAGATTGTGTGGGTCTGCAAATGTCAGTTGAATAATCAATTTGGGAAATATATACACAAGATGCAACTCGACAAAATAAATGTATTGATATAGTTAATTATATAATGAGCAAATATTGATGATTTAACAGTATAAATACTAATATAACTACAAGGTACATCTGAAGTAAAACAGGGAAATCGAATCATTGTAAATTTCCTCGGTAATGAAATTTGCTGGCATGACCTTTAAAGCTTCACATTAATTCCTCCTTAAACTCTGTATCTGATATCAGACGTATGACTACAAGATGTCTTGCCAATCATGTAAATGAAATCTCAGATTCAATGGTTCACATTGCACATAGAAGAGGGGAAAAGCATTATGTTGACTGAAAGAGCAAGACATGCAATTAATGATATCTGAGCTGGGGTTTCATATCCCCAACAATCAAAAATAGATTTAAATGATCACATGGTCTGATGTGAGGCACGCTTCCGCCCGCGGAGTCATTTCTATGGTAATACAGAAGGGTAAATTGCTTTGAGCTTATTTGTGATAATCATACCAGCGACACTCAGCACAATGAATGGTTCCTATTACATGTTCTAGCAAAAGCCCTGGAAATAGACTTTTAATTTGAATGTATTTCAATAATGCTGAGTGTAATGGATTATGGTGGCAATGCCGCCTGATTGATTAGTGTCACCCTTTATGTACAGCACATGGGTCTGGTCGCCACTGCAGATGTCCTGACTTAGACAGCATTTCAATGAAAGACTGCAGCTTGACTTGGCAATTCAATAAATAAGCCTACAGTGCAGTGCCATCATTATGGGAAATGCTCATTGGACTGTCTGTCTGGCGGGGGGCCTACGATATATCCTCCCTACACGTGTACTGTTCGACTGCATTAAAGCAGAGCCAGGGGGATCCCAACAGATGTTGAATGGTTGTTTTGTCTTGAGTACATTAGGGGCTTTTCAGCTTGAAGGTGATATCAAGTAGAAGCCACATTAGGACTCACTTTGTTGTTATAGCTTCCAGCTGTTGCTGGCAGATCAGTCCAAGAAACTAGATATTCAGTAGATATGGAAGGACTGTAGGTGGCCACATGTTCCTGTGTTTTGAATTCTCTTGGTTCAAGGCAGCTCAGGATAAACTATTTGAGTCTGAAATCAAACAGAGTTCAATACCGATGGGTCATTTGTAATAGGTCAATCAGGGTGAAGGTAAATTACAGCAGGAACAAGACTGGGATGAAGAGAACACTCTCCCAATTATGGTTCTGTAGCTCAATAGGTAGAGCATGGCTAACACTGCCAGGATTAGTGGTTGGATTCCCACAGAGGTCACAAGTGCTGAAAATGTATGCCCTCATAGCACCCTGAAGTGCTTTGCGATAAAAGTATCTATTGAATGGCATATGTTAATACTGTTCACTGAAGAGGCTTAGTGCCAATTTTCTGTTTAACAATTGTAAATGAGGTCATTCCTCAGCACAAAGGTTAATCTCCCTGTTGCATTGTGTAGTCATATTGGTATTGCTGATCCCATGGTGAGATTTGCTCCGGGACGGATCTAGCAAGCCTGTACATTTGTATTCACAGGGCAGCTACAGTATCTGCAGGGTCTGTCTTTATGTGGCCAATGTGCCAGGAGCATTGGAGGACAACCAGATGCAGAGAATCACAAGTGGTACTTGGGCCACAGCGAGGTATCAACATGTGTCATCCGGATAGACTTGTCAATTTAAGTGTGCCACATGCAGCGTGTTGTGCCTTGAGCTGCGCTCCCTGCATTAATTTCCTGTTGTCTGAGTTCAAAGTGTTTGTCACCCGGTGTCAGTCACATTGCCGGTTTCTCCCTCGCTGCTCTGGGACCCCTCTGTGCTTGCAGGAAATGCTGTTTTCCCTTAACAGTACACTGGGTCACTTGGTCGATGGTGCCATAGGTCCGCTGGGGTCAGGACAGCTTACAGGGGTGCCCACTGTCGCCACTCCATGATGAAATGCTCAGCGGATTTCCGGCTAGACCCTGAATGCTCCCAGAGGAAGGAGAGATGGCGAGAACTTGACAGAGGGTGGAAGAAAGAGGTGATGGTGATGGAGGAGTGGGTGGCAGTAGAAAACAATCAAGTCTAACAGAATTTCGTCATTGCTGCTTGGACTCTGTGCTGATCAATACGGAACGGCCATGTGAAAGTGCAGGGCTGGTGGGCACGCTATGTGGCTGGAAAAAACACAGGTCCACTTGATCGAAACAGCACTGCAGATTAACTAGACTGTACATATTTGCCCAGAGGCATTAATCAACAGTGGATTGACTAATCTGAATAATAAGCAAGGTGATTGAAACGCTGCTCCTGTTCGTGGCTCCTTGCATGAGCTGGTTTACAATATAGCAACATCAGTTGTGTGGCACAATGGTAAAACAGAGGGTAATCAGTGTGTTTTATTTACTTTCATGGAGGCATGATTTGATTCATCATTTAATTTAGAAATTACAGATTGCAAAAAAAACACTGTTGAAGAACGCCATGTCATTGTTTGATTCATTACGCACTTTAACTTAAGTTATTATGTATTTTAATTTGGCCAAATTGCTGTGTGATTAACTGTAGTCCTTTACACTTCACAAAAAAGGTCCTGGTATTGGATGTGGGTTCAGCCAAAAACAGAGAGTCACTGTTCCCTACCAGCTATTTAGGATTGTCATTGCATGATTTATGAAATGTGTTTGTGAATAACATCAAAATATGACTGAACTGCCATGAGTCATGGTCTCTAGTAGTCAAAGGACAATAGAATGATATGAATGCCAGGCATTATTGATGATAGAATACTGTTCACTGTTATTATTCAGTCTGATAACCCCTCTCCCAGGTACCATTGAAAAATGCTATATAGCCAGCAATCAGTGTTACAAGTCACTGTGCCCCACCTTTATACAACACCCCTCCCCACAACACAGCTAATCTTTTAACACACTGTACGCAAGCTGATTCACAGTAAAGGTAACAAACAGTAAATATAAATACAGCCTCATTGCACGCTCAAAGCAATTAACTGTACTTTTTAAGCATGGCAGCTCAAACAAAGTATTCAGTGGAGCAACCCAGGAGTTTACAACCTCAAACATCAACCTGCCACATAAGAAAAAATCCTGATTCATAATATCTTTATAATTGGTACTGATTCATAATCTGACACCTCTCAATAGTAGTTGCTATTTGATTATGGGGACGATAATAACCAGGTGTAATTTTAGCACCTCCTGTAATTGCCCTCATGAATACATATTGGTTTGTTAGATTTTCCAGCATTTCAGATTTTCACCTTTGCAGCTAATCAACACCTTTAGCAGCAACTCATTGTTGTTAAGCCACAACTCAGTCAAAAACTGCTGACTTACGCCTTCAGAGAAACACCCCATTTTCCTCTATACAAAATATAACTTTTAGAAAGAGTAAGCCAAATCTCCCAGCCAAGACAAAGTTGAAGGACTGATGCGTTGTCGTTCTCAAAGTCCTTTGACGTCTCATACTGACTGACAATGATCGTTATAAATCCGCCTCATGGGATTGCAATGCTTGAAGTAATGGAGATAAGTTGTAATTGGGGTCATATACTCGACGTTTAATTCCTCGGCCTTTACAATGACACGTACATGGTACCGCGAGTCTGCTGTCTCTGTGGCAGCTGCTCAGAGTCAATCTGGAGAATCCATTACATCTCTTTGAAAAAGTTGACAACAGCCAGTTAACATTAGAAGAGCCACTCACTGTGCCAGACACTTGCCTGTCATAAAAATGTTTGCCTGTGAAAGAATTAGTAGGGATTAGGAAATTAATCTTGTAACAGTGCAAGCAGGTGGCAGGGTGCTCCCACAACTCATTCCCAGAGAATTCAAGCTGGTCATTTTGGAATTATAGACCTGAGAAATAAGAGGTCTGCTTCAAGATTAGGTTTAATTTCAACATCAGCACGTCCACATCTGAAGCGCATACCATGTACTTCCAACTTCATGGGCTGTAATCTGTTTTATGAGCTTTGTTACATTTGATCCCGTCTCCCTTGCCCATCGTTTCCTGTCTTTCCTGTCATGCAGATGCCGCTGCTCCTGAAGGTAGGTTACAGCTGCGCTAGGCGACTTCGCACACTGGCAGCTCCAAATTGCAGCGAGAGGTAACTGTTTGAAAAATCTGAACATCAACCCCCAGAAATTATGTAACACGACATTGGTAAACTACACACAGCACGCTCATGTTTACCAACCGGTCTGTGATCACATTATAGCAAAGGATACCAAAGGGGCAAGAGAAGCAAAAGACCTTTGTGAGTCCAGCTTTCTCTGGATGGAGCTCACTGCTGTGAATGGAGCAGCGGCCATACCAACATGTCATATGTCATATGAGCAAATAGCGGGGATAAGTCGCTCTTTACCATTGCAGCCCCATTTTGTGATTTAGGCTGATAAAATGGATGTATCTTTACATAAAAATCTTGTCTAATGTAGCTTTAAAGAAATGTCACCCCCCCCCATTATTCCCCGGGACAGCAGGAACTTCTGAGCTCATTCAAGTTGAAGATAATGATATCCTGAAACACTTGATTTCCATACACTTGAATAGTACCTAAAGGTCAGATATACCTGTTAAAGAGGATGTTCATCCTTCTAATGATTCTGAAGCCACAAGGAAGTCTCAGCAGGCCTGGCCTAACATCCAGCTCTCCCACATTGCCATAGGATATCTGATCAATGCAGAGGCTGACTATAATGATTGTCTGCTCCCCACCAGGGTTCAGAACGTGGAACCATCCTTGGCTTTGTGTGTGTGTCGGTGTGTGTGTGTGTGTGTGTGTGTGTGTGTGTGTGTGCGTGCCTCTTTGCCTGTTTGCCTGATGGAGGAGTCATAGTGCACAGATGAACGGGGAGGATCGGGTCACTGGGAACCCGCAGAGAAAAATGAAGAGGGGAGAGGGGGGGAGATCATGTGGAAATGGAAGTGTCATTGGGTTTCACCTTCATTAGCCAGAGTCACCACCGGTTCTCACCCGGCCTTGGTGTAGTTAACCACCTTAGCTGCCGCCTTGCATAATGACAAAGTGCAGAAGAAGTGGGAGAAACAGGATGACACCTGCCTTGTTGGGAGGGGGTGACTGTTGGAGAATGTTTGTTCCCCATGTCATTTATTAGGCATTTTATCACTGCTGTTACGGGAAAACTGCCAACTGTAACTGCAATTCTGGTACTTTTCTTGTTATTACTTGAACTGAAGGCTTAAGGCCACGGTAAACTAGCTGTAAAAACAAAAATTGCCAGGGTTGTACGGACAAAAGGACATGTTTGCGGGAAAAAACGAAATGCCACGTTGGCTTCAGACTCTACAGTTCACTCAGGCTGGCTGGCTGAATTAGTCAAATTCTTCACACACCAGCCCCCAGTGAGTGACCGTCTGCAATTGGTTAAAAATATCTTGTGATTGGTTGTGTTGTGGAATAGCATCTCCATTTCCTTTTCCAGTTCATTGGCTTTGTTTCCATCTACGTACTAAAATCTTGTGGTCAACTCTTCAAAATGAATTGTCTGGAGGCTCGGTTTGCTGAGGTTGTTGGAGGATATCTGCACCTTTATGGTTGATCAAACAGCTTCTAAATCCTCATATTCACCACAGCCATTGTTGTTTTTTATCAGTAACGCTATTTCCAGTTTCTCTACATTACGGAAGCCTTTTTAATCTTCAAATGAACAAACAAATAAATGTGAAGCCGCAGCAGGTATGTGGTGACGTGTTCGATGTGTTTCAAATATGACCTCATTGTAAGTCTACTATAGCCTTAATAGATAAGGCGAGCGACATGTTGTATGTGCATTTTGTTTTAACATTTTTGTTTGATAAAGTTAATACAATAAATGAAATTTATTATAATTTATTATTATGGTATGAAAATTCGGCTGTTTTTCTACATTCCTGCTGTTGAATTTTTGAAGATATGAAGATTTCAACAGCAGCTCTATATTGTGTGGTCCATTTGGTAAAAATATCAGTGTCAGTGTGGCATTTTCTGATATCTAGTGATGATATGAGAATACGCTTCATATGAACGTTATTCATATTAAAATGTGTCACTTCATGATGCCTGGACACTGGAGAAATATGAATCTGTCACATAATGTCACATGACATGTCTGATGTATTCCATGACTGACCACTATCAATATGTTGTCTTTTCAATGATTTTAGGCTGGATATCACCACAAGGAGAGATGAAGAATGCTTCTTGAGAGTTTAGAAAGTGCTTTACAGAAAGAATAATGATGAAATCAATAATAAGAGAAACAATAAAAATGCCAGACATGAATTATAAAATGGGCTACGGAAGATCAAAACAGGCAAAGACAAAATAGATTAAAGATTAAAATAGGTACCAAGTCACGGACATGACGCTGCAACACACAGAGACATGTTTAATGATGAGCTACAAAACAGGAGCCTCTGCTTTTCCTTTTTGTGTATTTATTTATCCTTTTATGACAGTCCATTTTATTGCTGCAGCTGTTGCTTTCCATGTCATTTGTATTGCGGAATGGGGAAGGCATCCTCTCTCATCATTGAAAACACTGACGCCGTCGTGATTTATAATCCCTGTGAATCATTTGCAAAACATTCAATCTCTCTCTCTGCACAAGATAGAACGATATAAATTTTCTCATTTAAGACTACTCGTGGGACGTTTAGGATAAAAATTCTCTCAACACATTCGCTGTAGGCTAAAGGCACGGTCGGCTGCTCTGGGCTTGTCAGCGCACTGCCATTAGGAACACTGTTAACTTTATTAAAAAAAAAGAGCCTTTCTTGGAGCGAAGCTGTGTTTTCTCACAGTTATACAAATAACATTTTTCTTTTATATCAGCGCTAAATTGTGAAACTGTGATGGAAGTGTATTTCAAAATGACATGAAAATGTTTGTGTGGACAGACACGCAGTCCTCGTCCTCTGCTGCTGGCTGTGTTTTTCTTTATTTGCCTTGCCGCATTCATAAATCACTCCACATCTTTATAGTTTGTATTGCGGACTACAGAGAATTGCTTTTTCTGGAGGAATGCGGTACCTTTGCGTACATAACTGTGTACTAGTCAATTTATCATCAGACAGTAATTTAAGTAATTAGGGCAGGTATAAATCTGATTTTTTAAAAGGTTCTGGGACAATTGGGTTAGTGAATATCAGTTTAAGCAAAGTACACCAAGTTCTGCAGGGCTGAGATGCTATCTAACCTTTGCCTTTCATCATTCCTATCAAGTTTTAGGTGTACTGCCATGATTAAAAATGATTACATTTTGCACAGTTCAAACTTTACACGTTTCATGTGTATGTGTGTGTGTCTGTAGGTGTCTTTCTGTTAGGTGAAATGAGTAAATATTTTGGTTATTTTGTCCTGAAGCAGGATAGCACTCAAGGGTTGCGTCTATTGTGCCCTTTTTTTCCTTACCCTTTATTTTGGAGGCAATCCATAGATACAACAGTCCCAATCTCCTCTGAGGCATGCCCCAGATGAAACAAAGCATACACCTCAATAGGTCTCCGTGGGACCGGGGGCTATCTGACTGGCTCTGGGAAGATTGACAAGTGAGCATTATTTTTCACAGGAAAGTGGCAGGCAGTCCCTTATGTGATACGGAGGCATGTGAAGGGCTGCTCTCTGTCTTTCTCTCTCTGTCTTTCTTTTTTTACACCTCTGCTATTCAAGCAGGCCTCTGAGCATTTAAATGATCAGAATTCTGCAACATGGCTGTCTGCCCTTGCGCTGTCAAATTTGGACGGATACGTTTCAGCAAGTGAAAGAGGTAGACATGTACACTATACACACACACTACACATACGCACACCCACACAATCACACACACACACACAAACACACACACACACTTGCCCGCGAGTCTAGAGTCACTTCTCAAGACAGACAAACGCCTCTCGGCATATCCGGCTGTTGCGTCGGGCTGAAAAGTGGAAAAATGTGCTCCTCAGTGGAGATGCAGTCAGTCATGAAGCTGTCCAAAACCAGCAGCTATCTGTTGAGTGAGTGACTAGAGGGCAAAAGGCCAGAGTCTTTTTATTCAACTTTTACTCACTCGTCATCTGTGGATCTAAAGTGAATGACCCATTGGGTGTTATTCAGGAGGTAACTAAATAGTTAGCACTCGCTGATGAAGGACACAATAAGTCTCAGTTTAAACCCCCGATTCATGATTCCAGCATGATGTCCCCTGTTCAAACACCGTCACAGTGATTTATTGGATTGAGGATATGTTTTCCTTCTGAAAAGTATGATCTGACCTTTATGCAAAAGTTTCCTTTGTGTATTTTGAGGCTGTAAGAGGTTTGTACAGATTTCTAACATTTGAGTTAGAAGAGTTAGAGTTAGAAACCTGTATTATGTGTTGCTGGGGGTCATGAAATTTCAGAAAAACATATTTTACATCTAAAAGTCAAACTCTCCATGAACATATGTGCAATTAGATGGTCAATTGTATCTTCAAACACAAACGTCCAGTTATACCCCACAGCCATATGACACAAACAACCAAATATGTACATGGATCTTAACTGCTACCATGTGGATATTGCTGAACACAGATGTCACTGTCAACACAGACTGATTGCTGCTGATAAGAAAATAAATAAGCCACAGGCAGTCATTGTTAATGACAACACCATAACGTGCCTCTAGTGAGCCAGAGCTTGCCAATTTTTAGAAAAAAAGCACAATTTAGTCACCAAGCCCGGGTCTGTCTACTTGCCTGCCTGCTGGCACGAAGGGGAATATGCCTCCCTCCCTCGCTCATCAAAAGTCATTTGAATAAAACTTGTTTATGCTACTATGCTGAATCCTGGCATGCATGGGAGCTGATTTGAAGTGGTGTATGAGGGTGTGATGGCCTATATGTGGAGCAACCGGTTGATGAAACAGACCATGTTACATAAGATTAACACTGACAACGCCGGAGAGAATTTGTTTATATCCGCCGTTGTGACCATGGGTCCAGCGGGCTCATGACACAGCTACAGAGGAGCAGGTGCCACTTTTCAACATTTAACCATTTTAAGTGACGCGAATAAACAGGAGCGCTGCAAACCTCCCCTCATTTCAAAAGAGGAATTCATTGAAACATGACAAAATAAACAGATCCTGGGAGGCACACCGGTGTCACAAGCAACTGATTTCTCTCACAGACCTGCTTTTTTCTCAAGTCAGAGAGAGGAATAGAAAACGACTATGTCTGCCTGCCTGCTCCTATACACATCAGTCTCAATAGAAATGGCTTGTGAAAAGTAGATACGCTCACTGAGTGTTGTGGTGCTGCCAGCACTGATCGATCTGGAAATGTTATCGTTTGGGTGATTTATCCGGAGGTAGCTATTTTTGTCTGGGTTTTTTTTTTCTCAAACTGGATTATGATGCTTAATGAAATCTGTAATGTTCTTCATATCTTGCATGACTGAATTGGATTTAGCAAATATAACATTGATATGTCATAATAGAGAGCATTTCAGATCATTAATAAGTCATTTCAAATTGTATCTCATGTACACTCATCATCATCAGAATAATCAGGGTAGCAACACAGAATCATTCATTCATCCTTTTCATATGCTGCAGTGGAGTTGTACACCAAATAATCAAACACCAAGGATATGTGCCATGCTTTGCTCTCAACTGGTGTCAGGCCCTGAACTGACCCTGCACAAGATAGTCGCAAATAGCCTCAGACCAAACTGTCCATATCTAGACTTGAAGCATTTGCTGGTCAGCAGAACATGTGTCTGCTTAGCCTGAGAGATGTCAGAAGCCGCCTCCCTCCCCCCTTGCAAACGGACTGGAAAAATTGACATATTGGTCACAAATAGTTTCATCTGCCGGGGAAATCCAATATCCCCGGGATATCTCTGGGAATCAGCCGTTTCACTGTGTGTATGGGATTCTGAAGAGACCTCAGAGTCCTGGAACAGGATATGTGAGTATTATGATGACTATGATACACAACATTGACATTCTGAAAACGGACTGTTCTTTGGATTTTCACCGGGGTGAAATTGAACAAATCAAATATACTGTATCTAGACAGTGATCTAAATCCTCCGAGCCCTTTTCAAACTATTTGGATATGAGATGCATCACTAACTTTCTGCAGAAGTACCTCCACATGTCATGCTGTCGACTTACAGCCTATTGAAGCCGTCAAAAGGAATACGCTGAGTTCAATTTTGTCGGCAAATTACCTTCCTTCAGAGGTTTGGAACTTAAAATAACAGTGTGTTAATGGCTCTGTAATTGTTAGACTTAAATAAACAAAGAATACGTTTTCTTGTGCTGCTAAGTTTTAGGTTTCAGATCCATGCTAATGTTTGTTGGCAGGGTTGAGGGTAGGGAACAGCTGTAGGCTCCCCATGTGCGTCCATCTAGCAAGCCTAATGTCTGTGTGGGAAAAATATTTAAACACGATGGATCCTTTCACTGCTGGCTGGCAAAAACGTCCTTCACAGAGTTTAATTCACAGATAGCCCACGAAGGAAACAAGGTTGGACATGACTAATCTTCTAATTCTCAGACAAATAGATAATGTGCGGCACAGAATGGAATACACTGGCACTTGAATAGCAACAGCTTTAGCATTGCATAGATGAGAACTGTAATTGTCTTTTTTATCCTTCAGCGAAAGGCCAAAATGCCATCCGTGGCCAAATTCAATGTCTATTCAAGATAGAATAAAGCCTCTTTGGACCAGGTTGCCAAGAATAGCAGCATACTTTCCATAGATGTAAGAGGGAGGAAATCGGTAGCAGTGATGAGATGACTGAATTTGAGACCCTGATACATAATCCAACACTGTGGTATTTTTTCACTTTATTCAGCATGCTCAACATTGTACACTTCCTTGTTAGGGGAAGATCAAAGACCTAGTTCTAATTAATATTGTGTTCAGGAGTGGATTTTACCTGGATGAAAGGCTTGATGATTACAAATTACACTTGTTCCATGTGATCAATGGATGGAAAACTAGACATGTTTACCGGTATAGAATATGTTTGCCTTGTGCTTTGTTCAAGAGGAACTGTTTGAAGGTAAAAAGGAGAACAGCATTTCAACTGTGGGTCCATGAGTCAAGATAAGATTAAAACAATATTGCACTTTATTGCTATTTTACACAGAAATGTCTCTTGCATCGAGTGTCTGAAGCAACGGTCACAGCTGCACAGTTATAAAACATAAAAACACAAAGAAAAATATGTTTACCTTTTAGGCATTTTGCTGAAGCTTTTATCTGGAGTGACTCACAATGACTGAGCAGGTAGGGGATTCTGTGCTTTTTCACAGTTGATGGACACATGGACTGTTTCAAAAAAAAAGCAAAATGAGCTTGAATTACATGTAAAAATCTGCCTTGGGAAAATAAATGTAGAAAATAAAAAAGAGGATAAGAATAAAATACAAGTACAATAGACAATAAAAGATTATAAAAATGCCTTCCGATAGAAGCGTGTTTTCAGAAGTGATTTAAAAGATGACACCGATTTTGCCAGCTGGATCTCTTCAAGCAGGGCATTCCAGAGTCAGACTACTGCCTGTTTCTAGTCATGTCTCCTCCATGTAATCCTTTCATGATGGGGAAACATATTTCTCTCACTTTCGTGCATGGAGCATGTTTTTTGTATTTGAAGGAATTCTGCTCATTTCAAGACATTTCTTGAGACCCGGCTGAGAAATCAAACATGTGACCTGTCGATTACAAGATGGTCTCTCTAACCATCTGTAACCCTGCCACACCCACACATCTATGTACATCAATCAATAAGTGCTGCAACGCAGCAAAGGATGTATCGACTATATGCAGTTGAGTTTTCTCCATTCATGTCATTAGGTCATATGGAAATGTCTTAGTATGAAGACATGCTGTAAGAAGACACACATTTCTTGCTGTCTGTGTTATCTTCTGAGTCATTAGCGTATATAAGGCTAATGCGTTTGGCAAGAACCTATGAAAAAAAACAACTTCTCTGCTGCTGTGCTTCTTCCTGGGTTTGTATAGCATCAATCTGCTCACAGTTGGGAAATACTGCCCAGTCAACATGCATGGAAACAAACATATTCTATATATCAGCGCTTTCATCCAGTCGTCATTATAGCTCTACAGCTCTGTCCCTCTTTCTCTCTCTCTATGTCTCTCTCTGCATGTGTGATATGTCAAAGTCTTATTTCCATGTCCTGGCGCCACTTATACTCAAGGCAAACACAGGGCGGTATGTGTTGATGATTGTCAGCAGTGGCCATTTATCATCTGTCAAGCTTGTGTCCTCTGAGGAGGTAAATACACCCAGTGAATTATGGTTGTTTTAGTCTGCAGGCGGAATCCCACATGACAGCCAGCAGAGGGCCGTGACAAAATCGTTTATGAGGAAATGGTTTATCATGGCCATGGTAAACATTGTCCATCACACATGAGAAACGCAATGGATCTATGACTTTGATGGGGGAAACTTGAATTGGAGGCATTTGAAAGCTGAAGTGGAGGCATGAAAAATATAATTCAACTTGATGGAAAAAAACAACAGTCATCATGTTTTTTTGTGTCTCATTTGCTCTCTGTTGGGTCCATTCATGTGTGAATACTGGGCAGAGTGGAGCAGAAATTATTATCCCTACTACATCACTCAGTTGTATTTTCTTTGTAAAATGGAGAAATATTCATACAAATTCCTTTCCTTTTCACAAATGTGCCAACTACAGTATACATTATACACTTTTCTCAAATCTTTTAACTTTTTTTTTTTAGAATTTTGTTTGTATGTTATTCCGTCTAATTTTCCTGTGATTAATCAATTGAAATTCTTAGATTGTTATGGAAAATATTTACAAGTATAAACTTTTCAAATGTCAATTTATACATACAGATCCTTGAACTGTTGTTTTTTCTAAACAAACCTCTCCACCAAGTGTGTGCGTGCCACAGTCTACAGCAGCATATCAGTGTGGGAAGCAATCATTTCAGAGACTTGAGAAGCAGAGGCCTGAACAATGGCCCATTCTGTGAGCAGCATTGCTGGTGGAAGGTCTTTGACTGGTTCAGCCAGATGGACTGCTTATGGAAAGAAGATGGGGGCGTGTCGGGGCAACGGGGCCAGTTCCACACCTCGTCCAGTGAAGTGGCCCAGTCATTAACAGATTTGACCCTGCTTTTCCTGACTGCAACCGAGAGTGCTGGTTGGTGCTGCATTTCTCTAAGAGCCCTCAGGCGATCCCAGCAGGCGGCCCCCAACATATGGATAACTGTATGCTCTTGAAAGCAATAAGTTACAAAGGCAAGACTCTCAGAAAGCACTTAATGCTGCATAAGTGTGGTGGGGTGGGGTTAATGATGACACATCACATTTAGGGTTTCCAGATATGGAATCAATAGGATGTCGAGGACAGGGCATTAGGAATTTGCAGTTGTCAAATTCTGTAATCTGCTAAGTCAAGGGGAAAGCCAAAGCTTAAGTTGAACCCTTAAACTGTTTCCAACAGCCTATCTGTATGCATGTAGGTGCTGGTCATGCTAAGACACAATATGGGCCAGTCTGACATCCAGCCAGGCCACAGCGAGGGTTGCTCGTCTGTCACCCTAGAGCACAGAGCCATTTCCCTGATAAAAAGCTGTGCGAAATGACAAGACCTTGATAGGCTTTGTCCTGATCTCCCATTAGGCACTGATTCAAAATATCTGGGCTCGGATCCAGCAGCTTAAAAATAATAACTCTCTCCTGCACTCCCTCCTTCACTCACCCAGTCATTTGGGTCTCACAAGTCTAACAGGACTTATTGCCATTTGCTTTGGGAATACCATGAAAGTCTCCCATTTCCGTTCCGACAGTCCCCTAATAACGTGTTGAAAATTGTTGCACGCGCTGTCAAAGTCTTGAAATGATATTTCATACGAAGGGATCATTAATGACGACGGAGGCTAATCAGGAGGTGACCCGTAAATGTCCAGATATTGAAAGGAGTGTCTGTTTTCGCCAACAGCAACTGGTGTATTCAGGCGTTCCCATCAAGCTACTTTATATTCCATTTGGAGAAAAGGACCACTCATGCATCAAAGAATATCTTGTTACAATTGTTGTTGAAGTGTCTCCACTGAGAATTTCAACAGCCTAAATTGAAAATTAAAAATAATTTCCCTGCTAATGGAAGCCATTATATTGTCAACTATGTGTCAGGATTGTTTTTAATTTCTCAGTATGAGATTTTTTTTTTTGCGGATGGACAAGGCATACCTTAAAGTGTTACACTCAATTTCACTCCATTTAATACACTTTATGATTTCTTTTTTTCACCGTAATTATTTATAATAAAATGTCTGGTAAGATAAATGTCATTTTTACCCGTCAGTCTCACCCTATCTTTGACCATTGACATCCTTTTGGACAGTACTACCTACCACAAACACCCCACACACACACACACACAGTTTTAGGTTTGATTTATTTATTTGCACATAGAATATAAAGGAAAGTATGAAAAGAAAAAAGAACAACAAGGATGAATAACGCTGTAAAAGAGATACGGAAGTAAGTGATTCCCTGATGTCTAGAAATTAATTAAAAACCCAGCAAAACAGAGATTGGTTAGGTGGGAATCATCCGAAACAAAAATACATTTGTGAGAACAAAATCAAAACAAAGAACAAGGAAAATAAAATGAGATAGCCGACTGAAAATTGTCTACGGATGTTTATAAAATGTGGGGAACGAAGATGTGTTTCTGATGTTGTGAGTAGAGATATGAATCTGGAGTTTCATGTTAAGTTCACTACAGGAGGTGCAGTGTGTGTGAATTTGTTGATATATACAGTCACGGCCATTTTAGAGTCCCCTTTCATACGTTACTCTCCAACCTGTAAATACATTGTAAACCAAAATTGCAAGGTTTTTCATCCAACCACAACTAATTATTTGAACATTTCCCATTACTTCCAAAGGTTGACAAAAGAACAAAAACATTTTTTTCACAACACTGATTCTTGAGGGTGGTGCAAAAGTGCAGCAATACTTCAGCAAGCATCTTAAATATTATGGGAACTTTTTTTGTTGCCAGGTATTGAGATTGTGATACTAAAAACAGATTGTGATACTGTACGTACACCTCCAAAAACTGCCTCAAAGTTAATTCTTCAGTAGTTCTCGATTTAGCACTGTGATGATGATTTTGCTCCACTGTGCAGCCAGCTCTTCTTTTCACACTCCCTGAGGTGCAGCGTGCGTTCATCATTCCAAAGTGTGTATACACCTCTTGGGGCTTTTGCATTCATCTGTTTCCCTCCGAAGCCTTCATACGAAGAACAAGCTGAATCTGTTTTGAAACTTTTTGAACAGGTGATGTGTTTATATAGTCACTCTACATGGCTTCCCAGCTAACACATTACATAACGGCAACATAACTTATTGTGACCTTTTGGTAAGTTCATGTTGTGGCCTCGTATTAAGATGGTAAGTTTATTCCCTCCACTCCCTATTTCAGGCTTACCAACCCACAACGTTGTTGTTACGTGCTCTGTTGGCCAATACCTAACGTTACCAGTTGGTCATCAATTTACCATCTGGTGATATAGGCTAGGTGGTCAGGTTAGCTACTAATTATGAACAAACCCAATTAGAAAAAAGCCTTTTTGTATTTTGAATGATAGTAGTAATTCACTGGTATGTCCTTGAGTTACTAACTTATCTACTGTGGTTGAAGATGCAGATCAAGATTGTTTGTAATCTCCCAATTAAAAATATTTAACTGGGCAACTGACCCAGTATTGTTATTATTGTGAAAACTATTCGCATTGTAGTGAACCTCCCACGCAGGTTAATTTTTGTCAAGTGAACTAATTGCCAGACAGAATAAGAGAAATAGGAGTTTGAGTCAAAGTTTTAAAAATAAAACCCATGATGAACTTACGTCGTATTTTGAGTAATAGAAGGTACCAAAGTGAAAATAAATAGGTTACATTGCATTACAGTCATTTAGGAAGGAAATAGGTCTGTAGTAAATGAACATACATACAATGTTAATTCATTGTATTCAGCCCATTACTTCAGCCCATTATGTTAAAATGATCCAGCTGACAATATTACAATTCATGATATAATTTGAAAACAAAAACAAGATTACAACCAAGTTACCTTGCTCAAGTCGTCACCAGCTACATAAGCTGTAACGTTGCCGAGGCAAAACCTTGGTCGTCACAACGTTGTGGAGACCTAATTTGGTTAGCTGGGTTGGAGTATGAACAGTATACATCACCTGAAAGTAAACAACCTCTTTTCATTTTTAACAGAATATTGGAATGTATAGTCTTTGGGTAATATTTGATATTGAAAATATCACTCATGCCAAAAACTGAAAACAGACTTATATGGGTCTTTGGCTGAAGACTTCAGTTGCTAGCCTTCCTGCCAGTTGTGAAGTCATGGCACAAAAGGAAGTAGAAAATAAACAACTTGCCAACTCAACTTAGTATGATTTTCATATCACAAACGGTGCTGTTTGTTACTGTTTGGTTTAAGCTCTTGGGTTTGTCAACCAGTTAATCAAGCCAATTAGACAGGAATTCATCATGATTCAGAGTTCATACCATTTGATGGTATGAATTAAGAGTGTGGTCTATGAAGCGCCAAGAGATTGACAGAGGGAGTATGTGGATGCTCATCATGCAATCAAAGCTTTTTCATGAGTCTCCTCTGTAAACATTGGCATCACTAAACAAACCACACAGTGATTAAGAGGAGTCCTCAGTTTTTGCTGAGACTTTCAACTTTTGCCAAAAGTTTCAGAATGATCAAGAGAGACATTTTGTTTTCTTTATCTATCTTGATAGATAGGGTTAACTTCAGTTAACCCATAGCCCTCAGATGAAGATCTATCAACTCTTGACTTGCTTTGTAATTATTGCTTAATGATGTTGTAGTCAGGGTTGTGGAATGACAGTTCCAAAGTCTGACTGATTTTGCAGCTTCTGTGTTTCCTAAATGAGGTCATGGTACAAGATTGTGTTGCCTTTGATTTTTCCTTACCCATATCTTTCTTGTGATTGTTGTATACTGTACTATAATTCTTGGCTGGAAACCCACCCTGAGCTTGTATCACAGAGTACACATGCTATATCTAAAAGTCTAGCATGTGTGACAAATAACAACAAATTGAATGATAATTTAGGTTTGTGTTCAGGTCAAATGACCAAAGCCTTGACCAGATATGACCACAGCCTGCACCTTGATTACAATTTGGCGTAATCCCCCACTATTCCCCCAGAAACCAACAACCCATGTGACCTTGCAACCTGGCGTTGCTAGCCTTACTCCTCCCCAGACATGCTAACAAGATTAATTTTGGGCTCCACTATAATCTGCTTTGTATGGATAAAAGTGTTCTCAATCCAGCAGGAAAAGCCACAAATTAAAAAAGTATATATCTTAGCATGTCAGAGTTTCATCTTCTACATCTAGTCCAGGTCGCACCACACATCACACAGTCTAACTTGAATCGGGGAATGATCTGGGTATTGACTTAATTTGTTCAGCAAATCTATCTGTATTTTTTTAAACACATGAAAATCTTTGCCATTACATCTGCCTTTGATAACGCAGTTCACAATAAATCTCAAATAAATTGTAAACTGAAATTGCAGCAAATTACATATATGCCCTGTGAATGTGTGAAATACATTTTAAAGCATACTTTTATTTTATCATTAAAGCTGGGAAAGATAGAAGAGCCACAAGAAACACAAAACATTCTCAAACATGCACACCTTCCAAAAAAACACGATCCCTGATTGAAACCTGGAAAGATGAGTGTCTTCATCAGTCAAGGCCTTGTTGCTGAAAGCTTAAGTGCGGGGGCCATCTGGTGAGGGCGATCGAACCACCAGGTCTGGTCCCCTGCCAGCACTGCTCCAGGGAGGCCTCGGAACAAATGGGCACAGGAAACCTAGGCAGGATTTATGGTGGAGAATGTAGGGAGCCTGGTCAACTGTAAAAGAAATAATAAGACAGATTTTCATCCATTTATGAAGAGGTGGCACGGCTGAAGTTGTGTTGTCAGCAGGAAGGGGTGAAGCTCTGCCAAGTGGCTGTTCTTAGCTGAGAAATATTCACACTAAGTGATCAATAAGCTCTTTGATCAAAATTACATCTTCTGGTATGGAGTTGTTCAGTGATTCGTTGTGGATTGTGTACTCACTGGTGATATCAAGGTCACTGATTGGAGTGGTTCATTTTACAAAGATTTGGCCACATTACTATGATTAAAAAAATGATTACAGGCCGTAATGCTTGCATTATGTTTGCTTTTAGCTTTGTTTCCACTGTTTCCACTGTGGTGAGATAACTGGCATGCACTGACTCGGCTACAGCCTAAAAACTATTAATTTTCTCCAAAATTAGAGGGTAAATATAGAATGTCACAAATTTTGTTTTGATGTTCAGTTCATGTCCAGTTCAAGTCCAAGAACTGGAACAATTTGAAGAGATAACTGAATCACTGAAATATAACTGAAACCTGGTCCATCCACTCCACACTAGCTATGGTTTTACCTGTTCCAGCCCAATAATTTCAAGTAGTTAAGCAACCAGTGTCATTGTCCACAATTCTTCATCCTGTTTCACTTGGCATTATTTCTGGAGCAGGATAGCACATTGGTTTCCATTGCCAGTTCCACTGCCTGTTTCTGATGAACTACCCATATGCCAGGATTAGATGAATGGTTTAGAAGGTGGTTAAAAGAACATTTTTAACAATCCCCTTACAAACACAAAATTACTCACAGTGGTAAAAGTTAAACTGCAGTGAGCGGTTCAGTCATTTAGTACATGTTCATTGTAATGTAGAGATTATGTTTTAAAAACACTTTCCTCAGAAACATTTCATGGTCTGTGAATGGAAATACTGTCACTGGGCGTAAGATCACTTTCATTGTCTTACGTAAATAACATGTGGCGTAAGCCCCCACGAGTCTCAACACTGAATCATTTGAGATGTATGGGTCTCTCTGGAATATATAAATCCAACTGAGATGACTGATGACCACGGCTGCCACTGAAGCCAGACAGAAATGTCCTTCTCAGTTAAGCCCAGTGTTGCAGCCCTTTGTTTGTAAAAGCAAAGATTTGGTAAACAAGTGCAGTGAAGCAGCGAAGATAGATTGTTCTTTCATCCAAATTCATTTATCCAAATTATCTACCAAGGGGCATGATGCCCCTTTGAACAGCCGGTGTGTGTTTTCACATCAATGATGCCCACCAACTTGGCCAAGAATTTGCCCTCAATTCAACTCATCATCTACTGTGCACAGAATGGAAGCAAACTGTTTTCATACACACTGTCGAAGCTATAGCCTATTTAAGCTCGATCAGCAGCGGGGTCTCTGAGAAAGAATGCAATGAGTTGCATGTGGATCTTTAATCCCTCCTAGCCAAGACTTAATCAAATATCAGTTCTTAGACACGTTTGTGGATCATAGACAGGCATTTCCCTGTAACTTAACATCTGGAAAAACAGTTCACTGTTTTCCATTTCATTCCAAGCCAAGATTGGCAAGTTTCCAAGATTGGGGGAAAATAATATCTATGTGTTTTCACTCTTTTTATAAGCTCCACTAATTTAAATTGTTGTTGATTTTAATTGCTTGTGTGAAAGAGTTAAACACATTAGGTTTGATGGACTGCCACGCCAAGTCTTGAGGGAAACTGATGAATTGCATGTTCAGAATGCTTGAAATATATTGTAAATCTCTACAAGGTTACACATAACTGAAAATCAACAAACAATTGTACTTAAGAAAATACACAAACACAAATCCTCACTTGATTCTTCCTTATTCCCACTGTGATTTAGTAGAATAAGGAGGCTTAATCTAGTAGAGAAGAAAGCTTTGTACAATTTCAGGGGATTATACTTATTTTGTTTAACACAGGGTTTAACTTTAGCTTTGGCAAAGGATTAATGCAGCACATTTATCTGATACTTGTTAGTCCAACATTTTCCTTCCTGTTATTATAGACAATTCTGTCTGATTGGATTGTCTGGTGTGTCTATGACAACATGGTCTTCACATGGTTTTTGATACTTTCTAAAGCTTTTTTATCTAATTATCCTCCTATTTATCGTCAGAGCTGCTCTACTTGTAAAAGTATTTTGGGCCACCTTGGTAGACCAGGCGCAGCTTTAAAGGAAAATTCAACAGCTATTTCTATGATCAATCCCAGTATATCCACTCAGCCAGCCCCCAATTCAACAGCTTCCAACCTCAATTGGAAGTGCATTTAAAACAGATAATATTCCATGGCCACGCAGCCAGGAAGTTCTGCGAGTGATGTTTGATAGCAGGTCTAATAGCAGAGAGTCAGTTTGCTGTGTGGAAATGATTAGAGGAATATCTCTTACAGATGTTTACTTTATTGTTTACATCTGTATGATGTCATCAGGCATCTTGTGTACGAAAAGAGACACTGCTGTGCCTGGACATGGTCGGGTGCTGAAGTCCGCCACCTCTGGAGCAACATGTGTGCCCTAACTAGTTTTCTCCCCTACTCTGTCTTCTTCACTGAAAAGATGCTAGAGGTAAGTGGCACACTGCACATCATCCACGTAAACAAAATAGAGGATGTGTGCAATGCCAACTTGTAAATATGAGACATATGCTTTCCCTCTTATCAATTTGTTTGAACCAGAGAGTGGAAGTTTTTTCAAGTGCTAGTTTTTAAGATTCTGTATTTCACTTACTGAAATGAACAAAAAAATCTCTCTTACTTAGCATTTCTTGGATAATACAGTGAAACATTTTTAAGTCTTTCACTTTCAAGTAATGAAAATGAACAACAACAATTGCCTTGATATGTGCTGTGTTTTACCTCTTTGAAGAACGAGCAATTAAAGGTATAATGAGCTGAACATCCTGGATTGAATCTTCAGCATCGGTTTTCTTCATTGGTGGAAGAGGCTTACAAATCCTTAAGCAAAATAGATTTACCATGAAAAAAAATTTTAATAGTCAAGTACAAATACAACTACCTCAAAACTCTACAATAACTCTACTATACAATACTAGTAAAAATATTTGGGCTCTGTCCACCCCTGTGTGACTGTGACACTATCAGAGTCCAGTGCTCTGCATCAGGTACACTTCATAAAAAATTCAAAACACTTTCCCAGGCAATAGTAGCCCGAGGCTCTCAAGGTTTATCTTTGTAACAATTTGATAATATTGGTCACACTGCATTGTGTGTCCTTGAGCGGCAACAAGGGCAAGAGATTTCTATTTCCCAAGTCTGTATAAACCCACAGCAGGAAAAAAAAAACACCAGTTGTGGAAAGTCACTGCTAGTATTTTGAGTGACAAGGTTGCCAATTCTCAGAGTGCATTATTAAATATCACTTTGAAAACGTGTGAAGGAACAATGGAACTGGACATTTTTTTAAATAGAGGGTAAGGAAGTATAGAGAGGCAACAATAGAGGGATTCAATACAGTCATCTGACATCCAGGATGCAGGGGAAATGAGTCATACCACCATTACGCAGTGTGATGAAATGTTATTTGGTATATGAAATTCTAATACACATGCATAACATAATGCCTCTAGCCTACTTATTGTGTTGTGTGTGCACATAATGAGCACACAGTTAACCCTTTCACGATCAGCTACTATACCTGTGATCAAGGTAACTGATGACTTGCTGTATCCACTAAGTAAGCAGCTTAGGGAGAGGCGTGCATGGCTACAGTAGCTGTAATCTACTTACCCATCATAAACTGGATTAATCTTCCAAAGATATTTATGAACAAAAAAAAAACAACATGGTGGCGCTTTGTGAAAATGCTGAAACAATAAAGTTCTTGTATCTTTGAGGCTTATTGTTCTTAGGAAATGTGGAAACATTTCATGTCCCCCTCTCCCTATACTTTCCTCCTCCTCTTGTTGCTCATCTTGCTCCTCTCTTGTTTAAAAAGCTTTGACTGTCGTTCTCTTATTAATAGACTGTAATGATGATGATCTAGGAATTTAAGCTTATTTAGCACTAATTGCACAGTACATGACTCTGGATAACAGTGTCAGCTAAATACCTCAAATGTAACTGTAAATGTGCTGTAAAAAGATAAGTGTGTGTGTGTGCAAGCGTGAGTATATTGTTCTATCACTCTTGATAAAGATTGTGCCATTCTCAATCCATATGTCTAACTGATGTTTGCAAGGCCACATGAGGTCAATGGCAATATGTACTAGGACAACATAGAACGAGATAATAGCAACATTGAAGATGCAACATCTTGAGAGTGTGTGTGTAGCGGGCTGACAGAGACGCGGTGAGGTCAAGTTCACTGACCGGCACGCCGTTTTATTTGTAAATACAACATAACAACCTGACTGCTGCTTTCCAGATGAGCCCCTCGGGTTGGCGCACCTGCTGCCGGTCCGGTTCTCCCTCCGACTGGAGGACAAACACACATTTAAACCGTTACCGGCTGCAGTTGGCCATTTAGTCATAATTGGCCGCAGCCGTTGCCGGATGATGCAGGGAGAACCGGCCCACCAGCTTGACTCTCTCCTCTCTCCCATGCCCCCCGTCTCCCAGTCTGCCTGTGTATCTTACATTTTAAATACATTTTACCTCACCCCTATAGAGCTTCTCAAGAACAGGAGTGAAGAATCTCTCACTTTTCTCCAAAGTAACTTTTCTAGAACTTGGGTCGAAGACGGCTGAAGTTCAGTTAACAGTAGGTGTTATCTACTGTACTTTAACAATATCTATTTATCTGCCCAGAGTGCAGTGCCAGAAGATCGATATGGCTGAGAGCAGTTGTGAGGGGTTGATCACCTTACGTCGCCATGTTCTCAATCAATGAGTTTGATGTTGGTTCAGTTGCTGTGAGGGATTGATTGGGGGAAGACATAATTGGTCTCATTTGACACTGTAGAGGGTTAGATTCAGACTTGACTGGGGAACTGCAGTGTAGGAGTGGATCATGTGTGCACTTGTGTCCTGGAGAATAGAACACAATCTTCCACTTCAATGAAGGGCAGACTTCAGTATTTGCCCCCATGGCTCATTGCCTTTTATTTTTTCTCACTTCTCAAAGTTAGGATTTGCTGCAACTTGGATTGGTGTTACTACTTCAGTACATGCATGGGTTGCACGATACCTGCACCATTTTGTGAAGGGGAATCACATTGAGGTTCATATTTGGATAGTCAAGTGCATAAAGCAGTATAATTTAAACATCCTGCAATTCTCAGGAAAGCAATAATGTACTTCATGATCCTTTTCAAATACATTTCATTTAATGAATAGTATATTTCTTAACTGAATTTGAAGAATACATTCTGGCAATAGAACAGTCACAATACCGGACCCTGATTGGCAGGCCAATATGATTCACACGATGCAAACCTGCTGTGTAAAGGCATTAAAAAGGTGTTATTTTTCAAATACTTACAAACCTGCCTGAGTAGAACAATTTAAGCAGTGGATGAATTGGAAATTAAATCTAAAATGGGGAAAGTTAACAAAACAGAATTTTCATGGCATCTTTGTTAAACATTGTTGATCACATGTCTACATAAATATGGGAACATTTTAATTCCTGGCCCATTTAACCAGAATATTAGAGACAATTCTTCAGAAGCATTGACAATATTGTACAAAACCTTAATTTTGCCCTTTGTTTTAATTTTTTTCTGACTGAAGACAGAACTTAATGGTTTTATTTGGGAAGGCTAGTAAGTTAAATGGCGGGTTCAGAGAGGGCAGAGTAATTATGATGGCGGGTAATGGTAGACTAATATGAAGTTGGACCACTTTTGGAAAATTGTTTGACTTCACAAGAGCCCATGATCTCTCCTTTGCCAAAGCAAATAGCAGTGGAAAGTCAAGGTGGATTATATATGAAAAAGTTGAGATGTAATTAACCTCCCGCAGCAATATTAGCCTGACTTTACAAAAATTATAAACATATCCCAGTAAATAGGGCATTTTCACATGCAACCCAACAAATCAAAGGAAAAGTTAAGTAAAGAAATCCATGCACAATACAAGCTGAACCAATATTTGAAAAATATTTTACAGACAAATTCTTTGCCAAAGAAATATTCTTTCCAATTAGTATGTAGTACTAAATAAACTGTGTCTAACAGTTATGATGTCATTGGCAACCATTTTGTGTTCAGTATGGTTCCCTGGTTCTTGTAAGTGAATTTTGTGTACCTTGAATTGGTCTTTGCAGGAGCTTTCTTGAAATGTCTATTTTTTGTGCTTTGAGTGCAAATTCTGCAATGGCTTGGTAATTTTCTTTCTAATTCCCTTTGTCCTCGGGCAAAGAATGTTTGTACATGCATAGCCGTTGCACTCTCTCTTGCTCTCTCTCCCTGGCTCTCTCTCACACATACAAACAACTCTTTCTTTCTTCTCTCTGTGCACATATCCAGCTAATTAAACAAAGCGCGCTATTTGATTAAACAAGTAAATTGTGCTAGTCTGTGTTTGTGATAATTAGGATAACCCTGAGTTTCCCTAAGAACATTAACCGTGATTGATGTTTCAGCCCCAACTTAGAATGGCTGTGCCTCGACGGCACAAGAGGATAAGAACTCCTCTCAAGACAAAAAGAGACAGAAGCAAGAGTCTGTTTAATAATCTGAGATGAACAGACGCAGATGGCCGTGTAATGCCATATTGTGGAGATTGGCGTTCTAAACAACGTATGTCCACAATAATCACCTACCTTGGGTTGGGTTGGCCTTCTCCAGGACTTACCAATAGGATGAGCTTAAAGGCAAGAGAAAGAGGATTGGTGAACCTTTGAATCTTGCCCTCATTAATGAGGTTTTCTAAATGGCTTACGGTAGCGGACATGTACTGTGTGGTGCAGAAAAGGCTTTACTTTATGCAGGGAGAAGCCCGAGCCTACTTTTCCTCCCATAAGCTGAGATGAAACCTGCATTCGGTTCCACAAACTTGTTTTTTGGGGTTAATTTTCTTGTTTGATGAGGATAAGTTGTGTGATGAGAAGGGGTGGAAGACATGGGCACAGAGGGGACCCTGTGAATCCTCTCTAAATGTTAACTCTATATGCAGTATAGGAAATTGAAGGACTGGGTGATTTAAAAGACTAAGGACAACATTTTTTTTTTTTTTAGAGCAACCAAACCATCTGTTATAATCACATGGAAGCCATTCAATTTATACATTTGAAGGATTTGTTTTTGAATACAGGAGAATTCACTTGGGCCATACACCCATTTTCATTCTTTTTTTCCACTTCATGGTAATGGAGGATGATAGCGACAACACTGGCTCATGCCCCAAGCAGAATTAATCATTTTGTTAGCTCTCCAGAAACTTTTGTACCATTTTAAGCACAAAATATCAAGGATTTCAAAAACTACTCTACCAAATTTATTTTCAGGGCCTTTATCAATTCAGAGCCTATAATGTACCAACAATTCCTTCCATTTATCTGTGGGGGTGGACAAACAAATAACCTTTGCCAGTGAGTGGGATGAATGAGGCATGTTCTGTGGACCACACTGCATTATTAAATTCACCGATTTCTGTTCCAAGCCACCTGATGGAGTTTTGTTATATGGTGAGAAAGGGAAAGAGAGAGAAAGAGAGAAGAGAGAGAGAGAGAGAGAGAGAGAGAGAGAGAGAGAGAGAGAGGATAGAACTTTTCTCATTTCTGAAGTAATGCATTATCAAATGCATAACATTTATCAAAGGCAGAGCTGCTCTTAATTGTTGAGTTAAAGGAGCCAAAGAACCACAGTTTTTCAGACCATAGATTAGCAAAATTGAATCGCAAAGAATGAGCTCTGGTCAAAATATAAATAAAAAACATTGGCCATGATTTTTTCATTCATTCATGATCATGATATTCATGCAGGCTAGCTAGCTAGCTAACCTAGATAGCTATATAGAGCCGAAGTTGAAGGGAGCCTGTTCTAATACATTACAGATTTCTTGATATAAGTATATTTGTAACTACTAACTGTACGGGTCCGATTCTGAAATATGTCATAGAATGAGGTGATATTTATTTATTAACTACTTTACAAGTACACAATTTTGCACGCACAGTTTTTCAACAGAAATGTAAGAAATGTGTATATCTTATGATTGCTTATATAAGTGCTGCCAGGTGATGTTCAACAAAATCTATTGCTTCAGTGCGAAACAATATATTTTGTTGAAAATCAACTTCCCTCACTATAGGCTTGTATGGCTCGTTTGAACTCGAAAGGTCAGCTAGGCTAACTAGCTAACCTATATAACTTAGTATGGCTGGAGTTCCTTCTTTTCAGTTAGTAGCAAAAACGCTAGGCTTTATATTACTATCTAGCTTTTCTCTTACCTCGTGCCTATTCCACTTGACTTTAATCTAACGTTACTTAGCCAGAAAAACGGTGGCTCTTTGGCTCAGCCCATGGAGATTTAACCAATGAGATTATTGCCTCCAGAGCAGCGCTGCCTCTGAGAAATATATATGTATAACTACAACTTCAATGTGTGAGAGGACAAGAAAGGAGGGGAGAGGAGAGGAGAGGGGAGGAAGGAAG
>OOFE01012206.1:22597-33021 GCA_900323365.1 Monocentris japonica | reverse complement strand
CCCCCCCTCCTCCCCCTTTAGCTCTGTGTCCTAATTGATCTAACATCTCACTAATTTTATACCATTTTCTCTCACGGTATTGATGAACCAGTGAAGGGAAATATAGATGCATTTTTTGCCCAGAAAATTCGGCATCATTTGAGAAAATACAAACAGCTGAATGTCTATTTTGTTTCAACAATCCTGGGATGTTGTCCAGCCAATAATAATAAAGTCCAACATGGCTGAAGTCCCAGTTAGGAGTAATGCCAGAGACGCCATAAATAGTTCAGTCAAAGGTCAGTATTTAGTCTAGGTTTTACTGAATGAGCAATGCTTAATTTTCACATTCATATCCCAAGTGCTTTACATTTTGTTTATGCAGTGAGATTTATAGCTCAGCATCTGTATAATGTATCATTGTGTCTAATTTAAATGAGTGGTCAGATAGCCTAGATTTAAACCACTTTAGGTTTCGGGGAGACAGCGGTGAACATTCATTAAAAACCCCGTGGTCTGTGTCCAGGAAGTTTCTATGGTTTGTGTACATGGTGACGATCAGATTGCTGCAGTGGATCGATAGGAGTCTGGCGGTGCTTTGATCTCTCATGTTCATCTTTCAGGACACTCGATCAGTTTGACTGGTTCTTAAAGGTAATGTTTAACTAAATAAGCACAAAGTAACGCAAACGCACGTCTTTGATCACTGAGCCGTGCTAATGAATGAAATCGAAACGAGAAATAAGAGTGGTATGGTGTGATTCCAAAATGGATCTTGGCTGTCAAATATTTGTGGTGGGTGTATATCCCATGTCCCAAAAGTTACTCATAAGCGTGGCCGAATCAGCCACGAATCAGCCATCAAGCTGCAGCTTGATATATAATTAACTGTGCTTTGTCAGCGGTGTGGTACAGAGAATGGGGAAAGCTACTATCCCAATTAGTTTAATGGTATAAACCCAAGAACTCCATTGGCTTCTTATATAACTCAAGACCTGCATGTATGTCTGCCCTTATGAGGAGCGCCATAAATCTCACTGATAGCACATATGCCTCCTATACGTGCGGATAAAACAGCGCCGTATAAATACAATGACATTCAGCACTAACACTGGCTCAGAACATCACATTAAATCAAAACGTGTGGACCGGAGACGGGCAGGCTTGGGGAAAACGCAGATTAATTGACGTGATACACAGTGTATTGAATCAAGACATCCACTGGCACCTAAATGCATGTCTAATCCCCATAGTGAAAGGCACAGCTGCCATTCAGTTACAATGCACTATATGACAGTATTCCTCCGTGGCCGCAATCCAGCTGTATTTACATCCCAGCATCATCATCATCATCATGACCATACCAGATACAGATTCTTCGGGCTGTCTGCGTCTTATGTGTGATGGATGGCAGAGGCCTGACAAACGCACAGCACTGCAACTTCTCTCACAATTATCCTAAAGAACCGCGTGTCCGTAAGAGGATCTATTGCTCTGAATTAATTCAAAGAAAGTTTGAAGAAGAAACAGCAACAACAGCTTTCCCTTTAATTCCCCCAAAAGCACACAGATCTCATTTGGGGGCGGAGGGGTGGGTGTCTAATTAGATTAAGATCAAGATAGATATATGTCTGAAAAGAAAATATCCGAATATAGATTTATTCTGCTTCTGTTTAGGAGATATTTGACAGGAATAAAACATCTAAATAAAGCTTCCCTGATTACTTTAAATTACCTCACCAGGTTCGGCCTTTAGTTTATACCCTCAACCTACAAAATTATTTGCCATTTTAAGCCTTACAAAGTCTGTATCCATATTCAGCCCTGTTATCATCAATGTTGTGCAGTAAATATGTCTTTAGAAAACTTACTTTCATCGATCTCATCTTCTTTTTATAGACAGTTCCCCCGTCCCCACGGCGAGTCTACAGAGGCTGTAAGGTCCTCAGATTTCCTTGCTGACTAACTCCTCCTAGGCCATCTACAGGGCAACACACAGTGTACTGAAGAAAAGACGTGACAGATGATTTCCTGAACAATGCCCACATTGAAGGCCTCTCCTAGAAACTTTCACACATGTCATATCCTCAAAGAGTGTGAAGCTATGCTCGAGGCGTCAGATTTACCCCGTGCAGGTCTGCCTACCATACCTAAACTCCACGCGGGACCAAAACAAATGAGTAAGTATGATTTGTGCGAAAAATAGGGAAAATCAAGTGTACGACAAAGCCTCTCCACCTACAATCATTTGCCACCAAAACTTCCAAATCCGCTTATATCCTCTAAATTGCAGTGGACGAGTGGAGCGATGACTGATGACTGACAGGTTATTATTATTTGGCCAGTGTGATCAATTATTAGACGCATAGGTCACCAAACACGAAGCGTTGGTGATTTTTTGGATGCAGCTTCAAAATAAATCTCTGCACTTGGTCTTTGTTCTCCATTATAAAGATACAAACTGCTAGATCAAATCTGGACTCACTCAGGCTAAACTATAGCAAATGTTATACTTTGCCCTACTCACTTGACGTCCAAGCAGTGTGTGTGTATGTGTGTGTGTGTGTGTGTGTGTGTGTGTGTGTGTGTGTGGTCGTTCATCCCGTGGGGTCTTGGCCATCTTGGAGCTTTCAGGCTTCTCCCCGAGGTGAAGTGTCATCAACTACATACTCCCCAAGATGCGAATTTGTGACTGCTTGTATATTTACACAAATTCGGATCTACAGGGTAAATATAGAAGACAGGCAGTCAACCTAATGAGCCAGTAGAAGGTGTAGGTAGTCCCCTTCAGATTTAGAAAAATCTCACAATACAAAGCGCCCCGTGCATTCTGCCATCGCCTGTAAATGAAGCTTATACCAAATTAAAAATTAAAATAAAAATACTCGAATTTATTAAGATTTTACTTTTATCCGGCTTTGTTCAACATCTTCTTGAAGGACCCAAATGTAATAAATTGTTGCCCCTTTTATCAGTGGACATTTCTACATTTTAGGAAAAGTTAGGAAAAAATAACTAGAATCCTGTAATACATTTTAGATAGATACTACACAAATATCGCAGCAAAACTAAGGCAATCCTATAGGAATATTATAGTGCTATCATAGGCGATAGAAATACCATAAAGTGCGATAAAGTCACTATAAACTCAGTCTTGAGTGCCACTGACTGTAGTGAGTTACTACAGGAGTATTATAGAGAGTTTTGTCAGAGTGCAGCCTGTGTGCACAATAACCTCGGAGTCTTCTCACCTCTTCGTGGTCCTTGACGAACAACTCCACGGAACTTTTAATATTTGTCTACGCTGTGACCCGAGTTTCACTCACCTTCAGGCCCCGCATCAACCATTTCTACACGGAATTAAGCATACTTCTTAAATGAACAGGGAGTTTGAGGCCACAGCCTGTGTTGCTTTCTTGCAGAGCAATAGAAAGGTTTCACTTTCAAGAGGAGCGTGTGTGTGATTAAGGCTAATGCCTACCCAAAAAAGATAACAAACATGCTGGAATATACGAGTTTTCTATGATCTGCTGTAACCTACATGCCCCCCAATGATAAGAGGCGTATTTGAGAAACCATCCATCATCAGCCAAGTCGGTCTAAGGCGCCCTCTGGTGGCGATAATGGTGCGTTACATCATCACAAACCAGCAGCCTGCCAAAATTTTGAGGATGACACGATGAACGATGAGTAAATGTTGAGCTCGTCCTAAAAAAAAAACAGTTCAAGTTGACATTTGTTTCATGCATTTTTATCAACGTTAAAATAATCACTCTGCATCAAATAAATAGGCCTAAATATAGATTAGGTCTGTTGCCAGGGATAGTGGAGGGTAAACAAAACTCATTTTACCTGCCTTTTTATTTGTATATTACAGTTTACCCTTTACATCCTCTTTATCTGACTGACATAACTCATATATGTATATAAATGCATTGCATATAACATAGCAGGTAGTATCAAACTGACAGTTACAGGCAGAAAATTAATACTTTTCTGAAAACATAATTATTTTTATTTAGAATGGCAGGTTGTTTGCCTCATGATGATCACTGACTGGAGGTCATAGTTTACTCGACTTTTTATTCACCACTGCGTCGCAAGATATATTTTCAAAGCAGAAATCTTCAGAGGTTTCAGAGGTCTTGCAGGGTTTATGATTTAGGCCCTATTATTATTTAGAAACAAAACGCTTGCCTTATGCCTGTCTAGGACTATACTCTCCAAAGCACAATCTGTTGTTTTGTGTTTTTGTGTGCACATCACATTGTGCTTCTACTGAGTCTCGAGGGTGACAGTGCAAAGTGTGCACGCGCCGAGCCAAGCCTGCAGCTTCCTGACGCATCTGCGGCTGTAGTCTATCGTCTACTGACCCAGCGATGATCCCATCGCTATGAATTATGCATGGGATCCGGGTACAGATTACCCCTATCAATATGCAATACTCATTACGCTGGTTAAATTGCCACTTAATAGTTATGAATATGTGGAAAATGTCTGGGACCCATATAGCCTCACTATTAGTTTTACTTTTACCTGAAATGAGTTTGAAAAGACTTTGAAAATATTGCAGAAGTCTCTTTGCAGGTAAAGAGACACGTCGTTTTTAAACTATATTGATAATACAGTTTGTTTGTTTTTTTTTTATTGGTTATACATGTTAGCATATAGCCTGTGATTTATTTATTTATTTCAATCAGATGAAGCCTGTGTCCAGCCCAAAGTTGTCCGAGACTTCACCTTTGCCCGCTGGGTGACTTGACGGACCGGGATAAATCACGTAAGGACCTTGCTCAAGTTCGTTTCACTGCAGCTCCATAAAAGCTCTTATTAGTCTTAAGGTCGAGTGTTGAGTATTTTCTACTCGTTGTCACATTTTGTTCTCGGAAATAGATAATAGGTTTAAATAAATACTTAAACCACGAGGTAGTCAACATTTCCTATAAGGATGAGCAGCAACTGTAAAGCAATTTTTTTAAAGGCTTAGTTTTGGGACTTTCATAAAATAAATCCTCAAAAGGGAAAAATAATTAGTATTCTTCTGCAGATCCAAATCAAATTGTAGGCTGAATGACACCTAAACAGTAGTTATAAAAAAATAAAGATCATGAAGACCGTCAGTAATAAAAAGTGTTTTGGCATTTTAGAATATTTTTTTAAACTAAATGTGGGATATTTTGTCGAAACAATTATTCCAAGTTTCCAACATGTAGGGAATACAACTGGACACCACTTGCCCAGTCCAGCCTTTCCAGTCCCATCCATGCAGTTAAGCCGTCACTTTCATTCAAGGTTGTGAATTATATAGTACATTGTCTACTCCCCAAAACCATAAAACCAACTTTATGGACCTCACGTGACTTTTCACAGTCTGTAAGTAATATAGGCCTATACAATCTTTGGTAAGGGGGATTTTTTACCAACTTCGTGACTTGCCTATACCTGTAAGCCTAAACCACTCTTTTGGATTTTATCACCAGACTATTTTCCAACAAGCAAACACGCATCTGGCAGCACACAGGTCAGAGGAGGTAAGTTTAAACGTCAAATCTTTCCTGCGATTTCTCTCTCTGGTAAAAGTCAGCAAAAAAATTACCCGATGGCATCAAATAATTTGACCTGTCTTTATGTTGCACGCCTGACACTTGAACAATTCTTCAGGTTTAATCATTAATAAATGTGTGCCACATGCGGGCCAAGCAGACCTGGAGTTAATACGAAGTGGGTGTTTTCTACCACAGCCTAAATATGACTGCGAGGATCTGCTGTTGTTTTTATTTATGCTAAGTGATAATACAGTCTTGAAACACATTCAAAGTAAGTGAGAGAAACTTTATTTCAAGCGCTATGAGTTCACTTACAAATACAAAAAGCTTATTGGCGAAAAAAGCTTACATCACTGCCTATCCACAGAATAACCCTTTGCACTAAAAATTTATCACATTGACAGGTTGAATACATTTGCATTGCTCATAATTAGTTCTAAACAATAGATGCACAAAATGTCCTATAGCTACACATTGGCTTGTTTATGAAAGTTTATGGTTTGGCCACAAGATAACCATCAAAATAGCATTAAAACTTACACTAAAGCGCTTTGAATGGCCCCATCATACATTAGGTTTACATTCAATGAAGAGCAGCATATGGTTTGGAAACTTTTAAACTGTACACTGAATTTACTCCTGCTAGACCGTCAAGAAGTTACACAATAAAGAGCTCAAGTGAAACATGGCGACCTTCAAGAGAGCAAAGAGCATGGACAATTAATACCCCCAATAATATTTACATCTAAGCTATCATAGCACAACAACAGTAAACTAAAAATGGCATTTTAAGACCACAGAATACTTTTTTGTCTATCACAATAGCATGCTGGAAGGTGCTGCGCTTTTCAATAGCTTTACAGTACTCATGGATTTCTTTTTTTGTATTTTTTTTTTCATTTTATTTCCCAAGTTATTGAAAACTCAGTTGTGGAAGGCGCTCCCTCCTGTCACAAGGCTCATGCTTTTCAGTTTATTGTCCTTCTTCCACTTCATCCTGCGGTTCTGAAACCAGATTTTGATCTGTCTTTCCGAAAGACACAGGGTGTGGGCTATCTCTATCCTCCGCCGTCTGGTTAGGTACCTATTGAAGTGAAACTCTTTCTCCAGCTCTAGCGTCTGGTAGCGGGTGTACGCAGTTCGGGCCCTTTTCCCATCAGGTCCAGTCATATCTACAATTTCATAGAAAATCCAGAAAATTAGCAAACTGCACTGAACAACAACAAGGGGAAATTGACTGCTAGACTTTTGGCTTAGACCAGGATGGTGAGTGTGATCACGGGCGGAGGGGTCACAGCAATGAAATGTGCTAATACAGGGAGACATGCATCCAGCACAACACACACAACACTCAGACTCCATGATTATTGCCTTTCTCAGCTCAAGACCCAGCCGACAGCCAACCTACCAGTTTCCAACATTTGAATACAAAATCCCATCACCACATTTCACAAATCATCCTACGTGATCTCTCCAGCTTTAGCGGCAATTAACCTGGACCCCGTCGAAATTAAACTACCTCGTATACTTTACAAATATTGTCTTTCTTGTCATCCACACCTACCCAGGCTTACTCATGCAACACTTGACAGATTTATGACACTTCACCAATCCACAGCGTGACATCCTTCAAAACACAATAGTATTATATGTGTATATATACCATGGCTTATGTGCAGTTTCCGCATCCACGGGAATATTTGTGGCGTTTGGCAATCATTTGATCTAGGGGTTGAGGAGGTGGCGTTGGGTTCCTGATGCTGCTGCGCCCGGGGTGCCGTGCTGGAGCCGCCGCTGCTGTGTGCGCCTTCCTCGGTCTCGGAGGCGACGCTGGTGTCGTCTATCTCCGTGAAGTGAGCGCTGTTGCTTTTGCTGAGGTTGTTGCCGGTCGAGGTCGTGCTCCGGTCAGACGGAGGAGAGGGGCTTTTTAGTTCCAGTGGCTCCCGGTTGGCCGAGGCGCACGACGGCGGCACCGGATCTGGAGACGAGAGCGAGCAGTTGGGTGTTTGTCTGTACCGGGCGTCCGGCCCGAAACCCCGGGCATCATCTCCCACGGCCCCGAAGTGGCTGCCCGTGTTGGTGCGGTTCACGGTTAGGTCCATGCCATTGTAGTTGTAGCCAAAAGACCCGGAGTGCATGGTGCCAGGGTCTCTGAAAGAACCGCTCACAGCGCCGTTAGTCCCATAATTTAGTAACTGATAGTCGGAGCCATTTGGATAGCGCCCTGAGAACGAGTTTACAAAGTAAGAGCTCATTTGCTTGGATTTTTAAAGCCTCGATTTGTAGATCTTTGTCGCTATAATCCTGTGTGCTTGCACGATTTATGGATGCAATCATGAATTATAAGCAATGAAGCCCTACTGTACTTTGCCAGGTATGCGGCCAAATATGGGAGAGCGTTCGGGAATCACGTGCCTTTGTTGACCAGTCGTAAATCCTCACTGATGACTTCAAGAGGTAATTCATGCTCCATGGTTACAAATGATGACGAAATAATGGTCGTTAGGCTCCAGTCAATGGTGCCTCCCCACTGCGCCCTGTGAGCCATGCAGGTAGAGAGCGCCATCTGCTGGACAATCAGGGTAACGTCCCGTCCGGATGTGCTCTCGGGCCTTTCATCCATTCATCATTTATGTAACGTACTGATAATGCAGGCCACAAAAGGCTCAGCTAACACATGATACACACTTACCAACCAAACTTAAACAAAATTTAATGTGCAGCGCACTGCATTTGGAATTATTTAAGTTATATGAATTGAAGATTTATGTTTTAGATGCAAATGCTAAAATAATACTAATAATACTAATAAAATACTAATACTAATAATAATACTACCAATACTGATACTACTAATAATAGTAATAATAATAGTAATATAGCACACTTTTTTGTCATAATCACCAATGACACCACAACATTTTCCAGTGTATATACATCAAAAAGCCTTTATTTCTATGTACAATTTCCTAAACAAAATATTGCACACAATATCCAGATGTGCATCGAAACACAGGTGAACAACAATAAATAACATGTAAGATTTCTTATCTGTACAAAACTGTTTATGGCACAGCTGTAAACAACAAGCCTATATAGTCTATAGAACAACTAGCCTACAACACGCAATGTACAGTAGGACGAAGCCTCTTTTAATGGTATGAAAAACAAACAAAAAAACTTAGTAGGCCCACACGATGGTCAAGTAACAACACTGTCATGAACTAAACACTACAAATGATTTACATTTGGCGGATTTGCATAGTCCCCTAAATGAACACACGAGCACAAGGACAAACAGAGGAGGACCTGGTGTTAACCTATAACACAGACATCACCGTGCAGATGTTCACATGTATTCTATCACTCTACGCGTCTCTAACGTGTGATAAGCAGCACTTTATATCTACAAAGAAATCATACAGCATCTTCACATTTCTTGAACTTGTGGGCTGCGGTGGTTTTGGAGATGCACGCACGCACACATACACACACACTCACACACACAAGCATTGAGACCAGTGTCCTTTTTTCTTTAGCTCTTTTTCTCCGTCTCTTCTTCTTCTTCTTCCTCGGTTGTTTTGGACGGGTTGAGGAGTTTGTTCTCCTTTTTCCATTTCATCCTGCGGTTCTGGAACCAGATTTTGATCTGTCTTTCCGTGAGGCACAGGGCATGGGAGATCTCTATCCGGCGCCTCCGGGTCAGGTACCGGTTGAAGTGAAACTCCTTCTCCAGCTCCAGAGTCTGGTAGCGGGTGTAGGTTTGTCGGCCCCTGCGTCCACTGCTACCGAACGGACCTAGAAAATGTCAAATATTTAGGTCAAGCGAAATTCTAAACTTGGTCTGAAACACAAACAAACACTTTAGTGTATTTGAAATACACTAAAGTGATCATTTAGATAATTTATACTCAATAGTGTGATGTAAATCGCTATGATATTCTTATAGGGACTTATAGTGTGTCTGTGGTATTCAATAGGATTTTAAAGTGACCTTATCATAGTTAATTGTGTTTTTCATCTCCTATGATATCACTATAATATTGCTATGATATTCCTATAGGGAAGTATAGTGTGTCTAGGATAGGCCACTCAGTAGTGAGTTTATAATGACCTTATCGTACTAAATGGTATTTTTTAATCTTCTATGATATCACAATAATAATCTTAAAATATTTCTATAAGAACGTATGTGTGTCTGTGGTACGCAATAGTGGGATGATAGTGACCTTACGTACGTCATGTTTTTATTTCCTATGGTATTACTATATCATTTTCCGTCGTGTAATTTTTGGCCTATAATAGCTGCATGATATTTAAAAGTTTTGCTGTGATATTTGTATAATATCCTAAAAAATATGATATGATTACTATAGTTATTTTCCGTATCAAGGAAATAGCCTATTAAGATGCCTATGACTTTAGCCTAGGCCCAGGCGTGTGTGTGTGTGTGTGTGTGCGTGTGTACGTGTGTGTATGTATGTGTGTGTGTGTGTGTGCATGTGATGATGATGATGATGATGATGCAGCCAAAGTCCTGAGGCGTATTAAGACGCTATTCGTAGTCTATGAGATGAAGAACCATCAATAATCTTAAACAGTAAAAATGGTTTCTCTCGGGTCTATAATCAGCTAATTTGTTAGATGTCATTGCTCTTGTCAAATATTATTTCTATTGCGATGCTAAACAAAGTCGTTCAAATATCAATATAAGTCGCAAGCTTATTCAAAACTGCCAAGCAACTCCAAGTGACTCTGGGTGCTCACTTGATCACATAGAGCAGGACTCTGGGATTCTGGGACTCTTTAACTCAAGACAGCATGACATAAGATACAAGGAAACGGAGACACATATAGGAGCTCATGCACTTTACACTCACCGGCGGAGCAAGCGTTCAT
>OOFE01012206.1:5283-21014 GCA_900323365.1 Monocentris japonica | reverse complement strand
CTATTTGAGAATGATTAAACAGATCCATCATGTAGAGAATATTTATTATTATTATTATTATTATTATTATTATTATTATTATTATTATTATTATGCGTTCTGTATTTAGGCCTTACTTTGAGGTAGTTTATGATAAGATGTTACAGACTTTTTTCATGAAAACATCATTGTGTCTTTATTAAAGTGTTAAATTGTTATTGGTAAGCCTATCATTCAATATTGTGGCTGCTCTGCTTAGTCAGGTATAGAAATAAATAATTTCATTTCTACCCTATAATAATTTAAAAATAATGAATAAGATGCTAAATTGTAATACTATAAATGGTTTTAAGTTTTGCTACAGTGCTGTGAAAAGTTAAATGCAGAATAATGCAAATCTTATTTATTAAATCACTTTCGTAGTCTATATACAATTTAACGATCATATGTTTTTCTCTTTGCTTGTACTTCAATTCCAGTGCACTCCTGATATAAAGTTTTTCGATTTTGGATCTGGAATTGACATCCATCTGGAAAACATTTGGGTAATTAAAAATGTAAATCTTTGGCATGAACAAGCAACTACTGCAGCCTGCCTCCTATTAACCAGGCCGCAGCCCCTGCAGCCTGATTGATACCAGATCAATCAAATGGGCCCACTTGCCACTTTACTCCGGACGGAGGGTTTGACAATAAGACAATTCTATGTTTTTATGCCACATGTTATGATAAAAACTGACTATCAGCATGGAACAGGCCGAAAAAACCTGTACTCACATTTCGTTCAAATGAGGTGAAAAGGATGTATCATTTGGACATAGGCCTTGCGGGAAAGCAATACCCTATTTATTGCACGGTTTATTTGCCCTATATTTCGCAAAATCACAAATAGTCCACATTCAAAGAGTAAACATCATATTTTTTCAGCATTATAAACGTTTGAAGTGGAGGTGCTCTCTTTCTGACATCGCCAAGCAATACCTACCTTATGGACTTGAAACATTTTCATAATTCACCACACAATTTGTATTCCTAAAATATTATTTTCAGAGCTGCATGTTGGGTGATTTTAAAGTTAAACCATTTCTCGCCAGTAGCATAGGCCCACGTTACCACCATCATCATCATACTGAGGCTTGTCTGGCCTGTAGCCTAAACCAACCCTGCAGATTATGGCGATTGGAAACGACACATTAATTTCTTCCTAAGGCCCCAACCTTGGAAGATGTATTTTTCTTGCTTTCAAAATACAGTCTCACATATTTTTGCCTATGGGCGCTAGTGACGACGCTGCAGCATCTTGCGAGTTAAGCAGACAGTTAAGCAACTGGTTGTGAATAGCTCAAATAGCGTAGGAAAAACCATACAAGACGCTTTAGATTCCTAATTGCCATTTCTGGAAGAACCTGGGTTTCTCGTTTCCCATAGCATAAACATTACACTGACAGTTCAGCTACAACAAGGCTACAGCACCATGATTATGTTGTGTTAATCGCTGGGAGCTATTAGAAACATGGTGCCCTTACCTTTGTTGATAATCCATCATTTCCAGTGTGGGTGCCACTCTGAAGTGGCTCCTCTCGCTTCCCCTCAGTCCTGTGCCAAATTTCCCACATTGCTGGATAGTTTCAGCTAAGTGATTTCAGAAAAGTAATCCCACCATCCTGGAGTGTACTGATTCCCCATTTTCACGAACATACCTGGAACTACAGCCACATTAACATGGCGTAGGATGAGAGATTGCGCAGTGGCTCCATCGCCCAGTTTGGAAAATTACGCACGTAAATTGGCCAGCTTTTCACGGCATAATGTGCACGCGTGTTGCATATACAAAGAGCTAAGAAAACGTTGTGTTACGAGTGTTAGGTGAATGAGCGGTGGAAAACAGCAGCTGCAATATAACCTCATGGGAAATAAGTTCCCATTCCTAGTGTCCACATGACCAACCCCAACCAATCCTGGAGCCTGGCAAGTCGTAAACTTCCATGGCAAAGTTGTAAATTTTCATAAACAGCACCCGTTTTGTGCTTTAGACATGCTTCCCCTCGCCATCTTTATTTTGTAAAGGGCTGATATGTTTACATTTTATATCAAATCATGCCTGATCCAGGTAGAAGAAAGCAGAAAAGGAAGAACGCCCTTTGAGATGGTCACTTACTGGATGTGCGCCCGGTTCTGTTTACGCATTTGGTTTGTATATGCTCGCACAAAAGTATACACACCTTTTGATACTTCTCCATAATTGCACTGTGGTGATATTCTGCTACTTGAGGACGCGGTGCCGGTTAACTATATCTGCATTGGAAAAATAAATAAAGTAGGATGATTTTTAGTTGCTTTTCCTGAGCCTGGGTTCTGTTTTTTCGTGTGTAATCTCTCTCTACCTTAAATGTGCTCCACTAACTCTACGCACGAAAATAGTCGACCTTAAAGCTAAAAAAAGTGGGTAGCTGAACTCGTTTACTTGAATGTGTCTTTAGGTGTTGAGTTTCAGGCTATAGACCCCTGTATGAGAGACTGGTGACCTCTCAAAATGGACGATTTCTTTCAATCAATGCAGATCAAGTTGGCATTGACCACAGCGCAGCCCGGACTATTGATGAAAGGTGGAAATTGTGTTACTGAGGGGATTAACCGATTTAAGGTTGCAAAGACTTTAAATTACAAGTTACTCCACAACGTTTCTGCCAAGATTATTAGGCCCGAGTTATAGACCCTTACAGTCAGAATTTAGTCGTTGGCAGTTTAGACTATTTAAAAGCTTTGGAAATAGTCTAATTTCCATTTCGATTTATTAAAAAACAAGCTGTTCTTTTTCATCTGGCCTGCGTGGGGCACGTTGCTTTTCGTTTCCAATAACAAGAAGGATTTCCGACATTTACGGACGCAATAAAACCATAAATTCCTTAAATGCAGCTCATTCCCCCGCCTTGCGTTTTGACCTAATCTTAGTTCTACCCATGGAAGACAGGATTTAGCTCCAACAGAGCAAAAGTGGTTTCCTTAAAATGTTATAAGTTATTATAAAGTTTTTTTTAAAGAAGTGATGTAGCCTATTAAACAATTACGAAAGTCCTGAAAAATAATTCGTTAGTCGATAATAAAAATTCTTAGGACGTCCTTCAATTACATTTTAGTGTATTCGTTTGAAATTACTCCTAAATATAGTCTATAACCTCGCATTAAATAATAAATAAAACTATCATTAATGTAAAAGCTGTGCTCACTCCTCGGCACGGCCTGAGGCCTTTCAAAAAGGCCAGCTAGTCTGTATTCTAAACTCAAGGTAAATACTGGGCATTTTGCAGGCCTATACAATTTTCATAATCTGTCCTGTCTTTACTTTTGGAATATTTGTTAACTGGTTAAATGTAGCAGTGAGCCTGCAGACTCAGGCCTTCAATGCGGAATGAAATCTATTGAAAATATCTTTTTCAATTCAAAGTAATCAGTCGATCAATTAAATTTTTATATCTGTGGTTGCGTGATTAGACAAATTCCCCCACCTCGATAGTTTTTGTAGGTCTATTCTTAGAAAACATGCATTGTTTCGCCGTTTTTCATTTAATTTTCGAACACAATACTCATTTATGTCCGTGTACGGACTAACTTGTCCAACTATTTTGTGAGCTATTTTGAAAAAATTGAATAAACCTGTAAAGTTCTCTTCTGTTACCACCACGGTAACAAAGAAACCGGACGCGGTACCGGATGTTCTGCAGGTGGAGATGCTGTAAAAGTTTATGACCTCTTTTCCTCAGACTGATCGCCTGTGGGAAACCTTCAAGATGTAGCCAACACACACACATACACTGCTTGGACGTCAATTGAGTATGGCAAAACTTATCTTTAACCCTGCTTAAATTTAAATTTAAAGCAAACAAATCCCAATTGAATAAAATAATATAAAAATAATAACCCTGCTCAGTGTATGGGAACCATTTTCCCCTGAGCATGAGGAAAATTGCATTTAGGAAATTTTCAATCAAAGATGATGAAACAAATCCACATTCAAGCTGAAAGAAATTAATACGCTGTTTTATTGACTATCAGTGCAAAGAAAGTCATTTCATTTTTAATGTTTTTTTAATTATTATTTAGTTTATATGATGACTTTCAAATGGGATTTTAACATTACTAATTCACATCTTTGCATATCAAATTTTGATTCACCGGACCAATTTAACCCCATATCAAAACTCAATACTCACAGTGAGTTTAACAAATTCAGATACATTTTAAGAGGATGTAGGCAGATTGGACACATCTCATATCACATCAACCCTTTCTGCTTTTGTTAAGTTTTGGCACTAGGTGAAGTTGGTTTCGGATCTGCAGAGCAAAATATTATCCAGCTAATATACTGCATGTCGTATCACACACAACTGATAGAAAATGTCAAAAACTTGATAATGTTATTACTGTAGTGCCTGGGATAGTGGCAAGCATCTTAAACTTCAGATATCCAGGTATAAAATCTTCCTATAGGAAGAGCGCAAAACACTTAATCAGTATAGACACAATTGTATCTTCATAAAACAAGGCCTCACTACTTCCATTTCCCATTCTCTATAGTTCCCTGTCTGTTTCAAAACAATATAAAAAAATTGAGCAGGTACAAAATGAGATCTACTGCATATATCAAAAAATTAGAACTTAAGGTTGCAGTGCCACCAAGTTTTCAGAGCAGCTTGCTGGTTCGCCTCCACTAGCACCTCTTAGTTGAAGGGTGTCAAGAGGTGGTGTGGTTTCGTTGTTCCCTAGTGCCCTTGTCCATGCTGGGGGGCTTTGCGGGAGGGTTTGCGTATGGCGTGAGAGAAGCCAGGCCTCCTGACCAGGGGGGCAGCTGTGGAGATGACAAACAGGCTTTGCAGGGCTTTGGGGTCATGGGACATGTGAGCGCAGTGCAGGCGCCCTTGCAGGAGATGGTTTACGCTCAGCACGTTGGCCCGGGCCTGGGCCTTGGTGCAGGAGCCGCTCATGCTACCATGCCGAACAGCCAGGGAGCCACTGGCTGAAACACAGGGGAGGAACAATGAGAAATGAAATAAGCACAATGGAAATAAATGCAGTGGAAATAAGCTATAAAGGCTCATTGTGTTTTCTTTCATTTTTAATTATGTATGTAAAGTTGGTCTCTGGTGGGGACTCTCAAAAGCTTAATGCGTTTCAAATATCAAACAAAATTCACTCCATTATGTAATTAAAATGAAGATGAAACAATGTAACAATTAAGTGTCAGTGTAACATGTCTAATTTAATAATATCAGCAACAGACTTACAGACTAATTTTAGATGAAATTATGTCAACCTTTGTTGTGGTGGATGTGATGGATGTGTGGAGAGTTAGTTTATATTTAACAAAGCGAATGGTGAATACATTAAGTGTTATTTCCTCACACATCACATCAGTGGAAAACATGTTCAAATTTGTACTAATAAAGGATATAGAATTTGCATTCACCAACCAGTTTTCTTTCCAGCTACATTTATCTTTAGATATCTTTAGAATATAGTAGAACTCCCAAATGGCCGCTGTTTACCTGCAACTGTCTTATAAAACTTATCAGCCACAGACAAAATGTATCAACCTTTTGCAACTGGCTTGTGCTAATTTCCCAGCTTGCCTTCATTCCCACTCAAACACACCCTGGATCCATGCATGCAGTGTGGAGGTGTGCTCACATGGCCAAGGTATCCGCTGGGCGCTGTTGGTCCTTATTTCTCCTGGTCTGTTGGTCCTCTCTGGCTGCAGACAGGCAGACTCACTCAGGTTCCTTTGGTCCACAGTGGCCCTGGGCCAGCGCTGCTGAATCATATGTGAATGGATGCACTGTTTTTGACAGCAATAATATTTTGCAATCTTGAATCTATCTCATATTTGTTCATGAAATTTCATTAAATATTGTAAATTACCATTGTTATTCAGTGCAACCCCATTCTTTTGAATGGACATTCCATGTAAGGATCCCGCAATAACTGACCTACATTTTCCACTGTTAATAAATGTAAATGCATGATTTTTCAGCGACAATTATTTGGTGTTGATTGGAGATGGTTTGTCCACTCACAGAGCTGATATGGTACTGGGGTGGCTGTTCAAAGCTATCCAAATGTATTAAATTAACTCTGATGGGTGTGGACTTATATAAACACTGGCATGGTGTTGAGTGTTACACTCTCAAAGTTAAATTAACACTGAGAATTTTGCTATGTACCTACAATCTAAGTGGATGTACAGCAGGGACAGCTTTGCCCTCGGGGAAACCAACAGTTACAACTAAAAACATTTTTCTGACACCTTATTAGAGTGACCTATGCAAAACTCAAACAATTGCAAGTCTAGTAATAAACTAGTGCAGAATGGCAATAAACTAATGCTACTAGAAAAGCAAAGTGTTAATTTTTCCTTTCTTTTGGAATTAGTAAGGAAGTAAGAGCAATTAAAGTGCACATAAAGTCTGGGAGGCAACTGAATTAGAATTTCTGATTTCTGATTGCTTAGGCCTTTGAGAAAACTCCATCAGGGATTGCAACTGAAATGACAGCACAGTAAACAGATTGGAGGCTACATAAGGTTACACAACAAAGAACAACAAATAATAAGTAATATTAAGGAAAAAATAAAGAACACTTAGGCCCTGATTTGCTAAAGCCTTTCATGGATGCAAAACATTTAGTATGTGCTACACCCATGATAAAACCCCCGATTGGTCAAGCAAATTGTCTTGCACCTATCTCAAGTCTTAGTGCTGGCTTCAAACGTTGTAAGGTTTTTGTATCCACTCAAGGTTTTAGTAAATCTCAACCTTGGTGTTGCAAGCCCCGATTTTCCACAAACTAAACCACACAAGACTTCATGTGTTCATGTTTAGAGCAGAGAGGTTACATAACACTCATAGTTATGTCTTACCTTTGTCCATTGTTGTCTTCGATGGGCTTGCTCATTCTGTTGGCGGGGGTAGGTGCCCATGGCGTCAGGTGGACCTCCTCCTCCTACTCTGCCTTGCAGCAGCTGGTAGATCTGGTTCACCACCCCCAGGTCCCTCAGTAGTTTCTCCCGCTGGAGCAACCCGCTCACCCGCTCCTCCTCCTCGTCCTCCTGCTCTTCCTCTAAGACTTCTATGGCTGCAGGAGTCACTGTCACACTGGATAGAGGGGGCATGGTCAACAGCTACAGAGAGAGGGGGGGGGAGAGAGAGAGAGAGAGAGAGAACTAGATATTTGATTTAATTTATTTACTGCCATTGCTGTATAGGTAGCTACTGCATCGCATTTACAAGATCATAGCAATTACTGCCACTGAATAACCTTGATAACATTGTCCGTTTTTTCCTGTCATAAATAGATGAGGCCAATAAAGCATATTTGAATTTAAAAGACACCCAATAAAAATTATCTCAAGGAATTTTATTATACTAATATATAATGGCTAAGTATAATTACATCATGTTACTTTAACAGGGGTCAGACAGAATATGAACCATACATCATGAGATAAGCAGTGTCATACTGAGGGCATCAACGGAAAAGATTCTTGGCTCCCTCTTGTGGTTACAGATGGGCACTGCAATTGAAAAGCCAGCTGCCAAGCAGGGTTAAGTAGGGTATCTAATGCTATTAATGATCATCAGTGACAAGCCAAACCAAGCTAGACTCCCTCACCATGACCGGTTCAGAGTCGGACTTTGAGTTGCAGGGCAGTGCTTGTGCTCTCTGCAGTTTGACTCTCTCTCCTGCAGACTCCCCTTGCAAGTCTCTCCTCCGGCTCCCCTTCTGGTCCCTCTCCTGCTCCTGCTTCAGACGCAGCTCCTGCAGTTGTTGTCTCCACACAGATATACAACGGAGAAACTGTAGCATCTCTCTCTAATATAAAGTGACGGGATTTCAAGTGGTATGATAGCATTTTTATCTCTGTCCCTCAATAATGGCTTTTCTCCTGTGCTGAACTTCCTATAATGGCAATTACATTTCATGACTGTCCTGGTGTATTGCAATATATAGTACATATATTCATTCCATATAGTGAAAGTGGAGATATATCCAATGCATATGTATTACTCAGAGCCTATAATGATTATAGAACATAGTGAACTTAGGTGATCTATTTAAATTTAACAAGCAGTAGACAGTTAAATCGCTGTTTTCACTCATATTTTCCCTGAAATCTATAGTTATCAGCAGTTATGATCACAATGTCCCCTGTATATGGGCCAATGTGTGGGCCAGTTATTTCACAACTAGGCCATGTACTCCATGAAAGATCTCTATGTGCTTCTGCTGTTTACTGAAGGGTAGGACATATGGGCAGCACATTGCGTGTACCTGGCACACTCCTCTCTGGCCTTGGACGCTGCAGTCTCCTGGAAGAGGGAGCTGCTGTGTTTAAAGTACTTGTCGTATTTCTCCCCTCCCTCTCTGGGATAGATCCTCTTGAAGCCTCCCAGGTGTTTGGCCTCGTACCTCTCCATCTGCTCCATACTGGCTGCCTGGCACTGTCGCAACTCCTCTGACCTGATGGTAAAGCACACACAAACACACAAAACCAACAACTAGTAGTTTGGATAATAACCCACTAGTCATGCATATGTGCGGTTTTAAGTACGCAGGAATGGATACAATCTTTCTACTTGACTGTTATGTCTTTAAATCTCAGCAGCTTTACACAACATTTGCATTTAATAGATCCCTACCTGGCTGCTCTGGAGCGGTTCTGCTGCAGCCTATCCTTCACTCTGCGTCTCTCCTCCTTGGTGATCTTACGGCGGTCGCAGGCCCCCAGGTTGATGAGAACCAGGGTGTCATACAGTAGGCCATCCTTCACCTCACGGTCCAGCCGCGAGTCGGTGGTAAAACTTGGGGAGTGATTCACCTACACAGACACACACACAAATAAACATAGATAGATTCCGATTCCTAAGTTATTCCTAAAAAGTGACGTTACATTTTTTTAAAAATATATTTTATATTTTTATGTCATTTGTGCTTTTTTGGACATAATACAGCAGAGAGGTAAAGGGAGGACAAGAGGTCTCAGCATTAACCAGTGGTTGTTCTAACTCATGACATTGTGAAGACAAGGTTTGCGCCTTAGCCTGCTGAGCCAACATGATGACACCCCACTGAATCAATTTCCACTAGTAATCTAGCTCAGGTGATGTCCATTGTGTAACGCTCTCAGATATTTGACATATTAGGGGAGGGGATGAGGGGAAAGGCCTTTCACCTCCAGCACCCAGGGTCTGAGTCGATGATCCAGCAGCACATCGAAGCCCAGGATCTCGAAGCAGGCGCTGCCAGTGGCGTGGTTGGGGAAGCAAGTTTGGTAATTATGCTTGAGGATGGGGTGAGCAGAGATCAGAGTCTTTATGATCACATCCTCGACGTCATTCCATATTTTCTCTGTGTCGTAACACAGGGACTCCAGGTGCTTGTTCAGCGTGGACAGCTTTCTGAGAAAAAAAATGGAAAGGAAAGGCTGAGATGCTAGAAGGAAAACGCTGTAAGAGCACTAGTAATGTCACAAAACAAATCCAGGAGAGCAATCCTCTGCGTATACCGTTTGCTGCCAGTGTCGTCGTCACGGACAAAGTTCTCACTGTGCTTATTAATGGCGTAGTTGGTCAGATGCATGCACACATCATCCTGATGGAGGCAGGAAGAGAGTGACATCACAGACAAACAAGAAATATACACTGTCATTATCATCAGGGCCCGTAGCATTTGGGACGCCTTCCTGAGGAGCTGAGCATGACAAAATCATCTTCTGAACCACTTTTCATAACAGACAGGTTTTTATAAAAGTTGTTTCTACCTCATTTATTCTTGTGTTTTATTCTTAGCTAACCTAGTTTTATTTCATGCCTGGCATTAAATTGAATGCCTTATTGATTTTTGCAACACTGTTTTGAAAAATGCTGTATCAGGTTTACTTTATTTATTTTCACGATAATGATGTTGCTGCAGATTATTTATTATACTTTCACTGACACTGATTATCAAATATCACTTTTTTAACAGTACAAGACTCTGATAATTACTATGAATAAATACTGTTATCAATTCACCTTTTTTTTCAAAGCTTAAAAAAAGTATGTCCTCCTTCTTACCACATTGCCATGGGAGGGCTCATTGTACTGAGTGGTGCAAAAGCGAGCCAGTCCCTCCTTGTACATGAATATGCTGAAGGGGTCGCACGACGTTACCAGCACATAAATACGCAAGTCAAACTTGTATCCATCAATTATGAATGGCTGGGGGGGATGGACAAAACAAAAAGCATGTTTAAACTCCAACCTGTGTGTGTGTATATGTGTATGGATGTGTGTGTGTGTGTGTATATGCGTATGGATGTGTGTGTGTGTGTGTGTGTGTGTGTGTGTGTGCGTGTGTTTTAGCCCCTCACCCGGGAGATGTAAACCTGGCAGATCATATGTTCTCCGGGACGAATGTCTTTGCTGGATTTGGTGACGAAGATACCTCTGCCTTGGCAACCTGAGTCTGGCTTACAGATGTATGTCTTGCTTTTTTTGGCCCTGGTATAAGCTTGGAAGTCACTGTAACTATAGATTACAATTGGAAAATGAGTTCGTATGTTGAGATACACTGAGAAAAAGACAGCAAAATCATGGTGAAAAGCACAAACTGACTCTGCAGGGAGGCACCACGTTCTGGGAAAGATATTGTAGTCTTTGGGGAAGAGCTTCAGCATGCGGTTCATGTTTCTTGCCAGTAGATCTTTCCGGCAGATCTCACTCATCCCTGGGAAGTGGTTGATTTTCTGCCAAGACACACAAGCTTGTGGTGGATATATAAGTGGAAATGTTCTGTGGGCCATAGGAGGATTGTTGCCACAGGTTTGAAATATTTTTATTTATATGATGGCATGCAACCTCATGAGGTAGGTTCCCGAAAAACTGTTGGATAGTAACTGTAACTATAATAATTGAATTACACAATTGGATTACACAAAATTAAAGTAATGCGCTTGGAATACCTGGTAGCGCTTCATGTCCTTAACACGGTCCAGTGACACGGAGCAGTCGGTCCAAAACAGAGTCCAGTCCTCGCCCTCCATCGCTTCCCTGAGGCCATTTCTACGAGCAGCACGTCGCACTGAGAAAAACAAACACATGGAAGAGTGGTTTACTGCAATGACTGTGTGTGTGTAAATGTGCAAAAAGTGTGTTGCTTCTAGGACTGATCTAGGAGCCACAGATCAAACCTTGATAAGGTGGGAAGGAATATTCAAGCCTGGCCTTTACTACCATGTTCTTGCACTCACCATGTCATCAATATATCTCTCTATTTTACTACGCAATCATTAATGGTTTCTGCATTACTAAATTGACTGTGGGACATAAATGACATGGATAGCTGCATGTGATTAACTGGGTAAAAAGCATCCCAGGTTTAATAGTCTCTGGCCTGAACTTACCACTGTCATATTTACAGTTGGTGAGGTTGATCCACAGTCATCTGGAAGAGAAGAGAGGCAGAAAGAGGGACAGACATGTGCTTTGCTGCCTGGTCCTATGGCTCCCTCATTACTCTCATCTTCCTCTCCCAGGTCATGAGGACAAGTGAAGAAAGCAGAAACTCAGTCGACAGCCGGGGTACTCAATGCTAATATTCTTGCATTTGGAAATGAATCTAAAAATAAAAATGGGAGGGATCTAGCTATAAAGTACCTCTTCTTGCTTTTCTTCTTCCTCTTGCCTGTGGATGGAGGAGTACGGGTGCAGACGTCAGTGTGGCCGTCACTCCCTGATCCCTCTCCCTCTTCACATTTATATGCATCATCAGAGTCTCTGTCAGGGCTCTCCACAAGTAGACCCATCCTGAACATGTACAAAGAGACATGATCTCATCTACTTACTACTAGGATAGTGTAGAAAACCTGTATCACAGTGCAGAAAAAAAATAAACTAAACTAAAACTAAATCATGCACCATTCCATTTTCCAATAGTCGTTTACATGGTACTTTTAATGGGATTTATACCCTCACCCTGAAATTCAATCCAACAGAACAGAGTACATGATGTAAGTGCACAAAGGGAATCATGTTTCTGTTTCCATTTCTGTCTTCAGGTGAGTGCTCTACCTGTCGCCATGCTGTCACATGTTGTCATTCAAGAGTTATTGTGGCAGGACGAACACAAATGGTCAACGCGGATAGCAGTGAGACACAATGATTTTGCCCTACTCTATGTCTAACTCTTTTTCTTTAAGTGTCCATCCGCACTCTGACCCAAGTATAATAGCCAAGCATGAGGCCAGCAGTCTGCATAATAGCCTCTCTGCTGTAGGCCTCTCCCCCCTATCTAGTGTCTTGTAGGGTAACGGTGAGGCCAAGTTAATTGCTGGTAATGGTCATGGTAGAGTGCTGGCTGCAGGGGAGGGGACGGTAAGGAGGGACATCCTAGGTACACTGTGGGAGGTTAGGATGACAGGTAACAGTATTCTGATCCAATGATCTGGATAATCCTGGCCCTGAACTCTTAGCTTTGCACTGGGCCGCAACGCTCCACTGACCTCAACTAGGATAGAGTTACAGCACGATGAAGGATTTCTCTGAGGTCCTTCCACACTAAATAACAACAAACGTTGCATGATAACACCTCTTCTCTGTAACTGATAAACAATGACTGGATAGAAGAAGAATGACTTGCTGATTATTTCATGCCAATGTATAATAGGGCTAACCTACAACACTGGACATTCTGGAAAAAACAACAAATCCTTCAACTATCAGTAAAAATGTTACAGAAAATGTTCTAATTAAAATCTGCAACTGAGTACAGCAAGTAGTTCTCATTCATAAACATTCATAATCACTCTGACTTCAAAGATGCACTATTGAGTCTCATGTGCCTACAAAGTAAACCATGCCAAATTCTATTATTTTCCTCACCAAAGTTCCTGGTCACTATCTTCATTTGAGAAAAAGAGGCTTACTCACCTGTATTGTTTAGCCTACATTTGGTGGTGGATGGGGCAAAGGCCTTGGAAGATGCTGCCCTCTGTCTTTGCTACAGGAAATTTAGTTTCAAGAACCCTTCAAGATGCTGTCACACTCCTCAGAAGGCAAACCACTGAGCCACCTCCTAGTCTTTAACAAAAGAGTAAATTTGTATCATCACTGGGCTGACACACTTCAGATTGACTTACACAATCAAGCAGGCCCAGTAGTGGATCTGGTGACCAATTAGAAACTCTGGGGACAAACACCTGATCCCTCTTGACATGATGGAGAGAAAATGAGTAGGAGAACTCAGCAGGGAGTGAGCAGAGAGGGATAATCCCTGATATTTGTTCACTGAAATAAGAGAAGTGCTTTTCAACACCTGAAGCTGTTAAATCTGTGCTGAAACCACCACAGCGGTATCTTGTGTTAGTGAACAGGTTGTATATTTATTCCTAGCTGAAAGTTGAAATAGAGTAACAAGAATAACTTGGAAACTTGGAATTGAAGGCATTAAAATAGACGACAGGCTGAGGGAAAATGTTGGTCAAAGACTGGGCAAAGGGGAATTCAAAAGTAGCTCAACAGGACACCATAGCCTATGTTTTCTCATCGTCATGGCAGCTAACTCGGTATCAATCAGATAGAGCAAACACTGGAAGATAATGGGCTGGCAGGATATCACACACTGACCAACTTTGGTCTGACACAATGCCATATACACTTACCTTGCCCTGTCTTATGCTGCCTTCAAATGCCCCTCCTAAGCTTCTACTTCTGAGATCATAAGCTGTAAATGTGACTTGTGCATTCAAGTGTTTTTGGTGGTAAAAAAAAAAACAGTATATGTGTGTTTCATCGTGTATGTGTGTGTGTGTGAACAGCAAAGTTGAATCAAGTCCTACACAGCCTCTGATACAATTACAGTGTATGGAAGATAGAATCTAAATGTGGCATACATCACATTTTCAATAAGATTTCAACCTTTAGAATTGGATCACACTGCTCGTATTTGCTGCATAAAGGAGAGAAGAGCATGTGCACACAGAGACAGAGAACTGAGGCAATGGTAAGAAAGGTAAGTAACTGCCTGTTGTTAGCTAGAGTAGCTAGCCAATGTTAGTTTTGTGTATTGTATTTGTATTAACTTTTTTTACCATTACCACTGGATCAGGGCAGAGAGATTGCACCAAATCAACTTGCCCTGTCTTTGGTTCCAAGAGAATACAAGATGGATCCTGGTCCTGGTATGGATATTTTTAGTAATACAATGAAGTGAGTTGTTTTTAACTGCATTTTGCTTTCTTTAAGCTGCAGATGATACTATTGTCCCAGGGAGGTAATATAATGGCCTAAGCTTGTGGTACAATTAACTTCATGAGGAATGTTTTAGCCAGCACCAAGACTTTGACTCCCCAACACTGGAAAATAAAAAAAACTATAACGGGAGTTAAACACAACATTCAGTCATTTGCTTTCCTCTCTCACCACAATGATTGTTGATTTGCTGCGAACAAAAAAAATGAGTGTAGAAAGAATTACTCGGAAACTGCCGTTATAGCGTCACCCTTAGGTTATGTTGATGAAATGAAGATGTGTGCCTATATAACATTAAACTCTTTAGATTACACTGTAAAATGGTCTAAAGGACTAGCCTAACCTCCGTTATATTTTGAGCATTGTCTTTTAGTATGTTAAATTTAAATCTCGCAGCTAAAGCATGGCGATGAGCGGAATGTTGCTATGGTAACAGAACGCCGACGGCTCCCGTAGCGAAACAGATTTAACTCGGGCTTTAACAGTCAACAGTGAAAACCACTCCAAACATTTTAAATCGAATATTACCGGGAGGAAATAGTGTATCCTCTTGCTTCGAGACGCCGCTCATCAGCAGGCGTTGTTGTAGTACATTGTAGCCTTGGCTCAGAAGGTTCCCACCGTTGCGGTAATATAAACATGAGCTCAGCCCACACACCCATCAACCATCAACTGCGGTTCCCTCCAGCTGGACCGCCCCCGTTCAGCCCTTAGCCAATAATAATCTTTGTGTGTGAAAACTCTCCTCTGATTGGTTGTTTGCTCAGACAAGTGAAACTTTCTGTATTCTTGTTGCACAGGTGAGGCTTGCACCTTACGTAGAATTGTATTTTATGTAGGTTGCTTACTTTTTCCATAATAACCCAATCCAAAAGCGTCTACTATATTCTATTCTATTTATCAATAGTGTATAAACCATGGATGGCCTTAGACTGAAAAAATACATCACATAGCATATCATTCTTAGTTCATTTGTTTTAGATGGTTCTTGACAAGGATATGCTCCATCAAAACAGTTCTTCTTTCATTTTTTTTATAAACAAACAAAGCTCACCAGATATTTGGGGTCTGTTTTCAGACACAATGGGAATTGTCACTCTGGATTTTGTGTTCATGCCTCTGTACTCAGTTGTTCTTTCCTGGAAATGCGATGACATTAAATGTGACAGATGCACTGTAGTATAAACATTCTTTCTACAATATTATGTCTTCCAATGTAATATGTTGAACCATCTCCGTATTTCATTTATATGAAGGTAGTTAAGGTAATCAGCATCATACTTCTGGTTATTAGGTTTCGTAAAATGCCAACAATAGTAGTATCGATAGTAGTAGTAGTAGTAGTAGTAATAGTAGCAGTAGTAGTAGTGGTATAACTGCATGATGGAAATGACTATGAAGAAATGCTTTTATTATGAACACTTTTATTTATACAGCATAATGTGATTGGGCTGAGTTGACTGGTTTCTT
>OOFE01012202.1:0-11775 GCA_900323365.1 Monocentris japonica | reverse complement strand
AACTGAACCTTGCGGAACCCCAGTAGTCAGCCTGCGTGGTTCCGACAGACCCTCTCAGTGTTACCTGGTAGGAGCGACCCGTCAGGTAGGATGCAAACAGGGAGAGTGCAGAGCCTGAGACACCCATCCCCTCAAGGGTGGAGAGGAGGATCTGGTGGTTCACCGTATATATTGCACAGTTGCAGGACAGTAACGACATGGAACTGTGGGTTGGTGTTCAGGGTGAATCCTCAAGCGTTTGCCCCCGCCAATTCTGGTATATGTTATATCTTATGTACCAGAAGCGAAGACCTGACATCATAGTATGTAAGACTTTTAAGGTCACTTGAAATGCAACCAGAAATAACCCTTTAATAATGAAGGAGGGGAAAAAAGTTTTTTTGCCATCGATGTTTGTTCATTTTACAATCTAAATGACAGCTCTTTTGTGGATCGCACCATTCATCAACATAAAATGAAAGGGAGACCGTGTGAAGTTCATTACGCCCTGATTTTTATTAGCTGCTGGTTAGTGGCAAGGCGATTTAGTCAAGGGCTCTCCAACAGCTAAAGTGGTGCGTAGAGCGTGGCACTTTAACCATCTAACAACTCGGTTTGCATCCCCTTACAGTACACACAGTCACAAGACTAGGGTTAGACATATCTGTTTTAGTGTCCGATGGTCTGAATGCTGTTTCAGAGGCTTTTCCACCCTGACAAGAATAAAATCCTGTGGGAATCACTGAATACTTGTAGTTTTGTGATTTCTTCGCCATTAAAATGGTTAAATTAAAAAAATATATATGTATTTATATATATATAGCTTTGATAAAGAATATCAGTGTCGGCCTTCAAAAACACATATTGCCCTTATTGCCCTCTGTTTTCAATGATTTTTATGCATTTCTTTTTGCAACATCTTGTCACTATTAGACGAAATCAGCTGCAGACATCATATTGAACAGCATTTGAAGCGGTAAGCAAAAAAAACCAAAGGATTTGCACGGTATTCACGATTTTTGAGTTGATGTTACTGGACCGGACAGGTGTAAATACCATTCTCTTTAGCATCTTGGATTCTCTCACATGTGGCTTCCTGGGCTCATCTAACCCATGGTGATGTTAACGTGTTTTGACACAATCTGCCCCCTGAAACCTTTCGTTTTCACCCAAGGTGCGATTGTTTTATTGGAAGTGATGTTTTACACCAATTAGCTTGTCGAGCTGCATGAAAGTTCTGCCCATCTTTTCCTCACTGCAGACTCAATGGAACTGAAAGAATGGACTGAAAGAATGTATCATAATCTGTCTAACCTTTTTTTCTCCCACTGATCAGCCTATCTATGAAATATTACTTTGCTTAATGCCCCCTGGGAGAATTGACTTGTTGTGCTGTTTTCTTTGATCCAAGTAGTGGGAATAGTTCCAAGACGACGACTAAATATGAGGAAAATAAATCTGGGGGACTGGGATGATCATAGTTTTTAGATAATTAAACTTCAATCTGATATTTAGACGGGTAATAACAAGAGTAACCACTTCTCCTTATTGGTAACTGTTTAACTAACTATGACCGAGCAAATTGGAAAAGTTGAATGGAAATGACAAAATTCAATATAATTCCCCCAATATTGCAAAAAAAAAAAAAGTTTTCTGTTTGCTTGAAAAGTTGAAGTGGATAAAGAAACTGGGTCAGTCTCATTGTGCAACAGTTGAAAAGTGGCTTTGAATGTTTGAATGGTGATCCGTCTCCAGACGAAAACATGAAATATGGCCAACGTTAGGTGACATTTAAGCTACAACTATCTACCCTCCTCCCCCCAATGTCTTCCTGTTGCTATTAGATTGGGAGGCTCGCATCGACAGTCACGGCAGAGTTTTCTACGTAGACCACGTCAATCGGACCACAACCTGGCAGAGACCGAGCCAGGCCGCCAAGTGTCACCACAGCCTCCCCCGCTCAGGATCCACCCAGCAGATGGAGCAACTCAACAGGAGGTGAGAGAGAGAGAGAGAGAGAGAGCTTAAAAGTTTAAACAGGCATCAAATAATCTATTGACCTCCATTGCCGACCACTTGGAATAACAGCAATTGAATTTATCTCCTACACAAGTCTCTGGCACAGCCCTCCCGCCACCCTCCATCCCATTGGGCTACAGTAGCCTGTTATTAACACAAACAAGTGCTAGATTCTTGTGTATTGATTGTGAGTGTCTTGAAACTTCAGTGGGTGTGTTTTGGTTCTAAAATGATTCGGACCGGAACGTGACTTTTGTAAGATGATAGATTTCACATTTTGGACCGAAAAGTAATGAATCATCTCAAATGGAAAGGAGGAAAGATGAGAGAGAAAAGTGGAGAGAGAGGTGACACTAGACTTTGAAGGTCGAGTTACTTTGAAAAAGTACTTCTTTGTCTTTACTAAATTACTAAAAAACACTATCCAAGCACTACCACCAAGCCACTGCAAAATGTAGTTAAACTACTTGATTAATTACATGTAGTGAAACTGCTCTCTAACACTGAGGATTATCCTCTATTTAGATAACCACAAGTCAAGCAATGATGCCTAACGCAGTCCACCCATGAAGGACACATGAGATTGGCCCACGGTCCATTACAAATCACAAACACAAAGTTAGAGTTATGCTGACACCTGGTGGTTGAACAGGGAAATGCAGTCCACTATCACTATGATGAAGGTATATAACAAAAAAAAACCAAAAACAAATATAGCTGCCTGTGGCCATTAGTGGATTCCACTAATCATTCGACAGCGAGCATATACGTTTGACGGAGCATGACCAAATGTGATCTGACGCATGTCTGGGCCCACCCCAAACATGTCTATGAAATTAGGTTGCTCTAGCATCAAGCGTTTTGGAATCATGCGTCCCTTCCTGTTTGCATGTCTTCATGTTTCACAGTCAAATGGTTAGGAGTATCGAAATCCAAAAATTGGATCAACTTTTTGCGAGGGAAATAGCGGAAAAAAAGGTGATGTATAAAATTCGAAATGGCGTATTACTGTGAGGGCTGGAATGAAAACCAATGGACATGTAGAACATCACACTTTCTTATTCTGCTCATTTATAATTTTAGTTTCATTAGCTGTGTTCAGTCAGAAATTGTTTGTTTTTGACAGATTTTTTGCTTTGTTATTGCAGTTAAATTGGCCATCAACTTAACTCCGAGGGGCAATACACAAGCTCAAGGAACAGACTCGTTGCGTCCTTTAAACCGCTGTTTAGCGTACAAACTCTCTATTCCTGCAGGTACCAGAACATCCAGAGAGCGATGGCCACAGAGGAAGACTGTGGGAGTAACAGGCTTGAACGGAGTGGCAGTACAGAGACTGAGGCTGATTCTACACAGACAGGTACAGTGTTGAGCCTCAGCACTGTAGAATCAGTGGATGCATGGTATAAAGTTATGGTAACATTTAGTCTATATTAATACTGGTAAGGTGTAAAAGGACTGAAATGATGATGATGATGATTTCAGTGAATTGCCCATAAATCTGTTGATGGTATGTGCGCATTTTGGTGTGGTTAGCATCGGTTAGCTGAGCTACACCGGTTAGCTGAGCTAGAAGTCAATGTGTCGATGAGTTCAGTAAAAATATGGGAAGGTTAGAGTGAAATCATCTGCACTTTTGAAGTGCACTGAGTCACTTTAAAAAATAGGCATCGTTCCATATGATCTTTCCCATGTAAAAAGGATGAGAGGATGGTTCAAGATGTGATTCTTTCAGTCAGTTTAAACAGGCATCAAATCATCTATTGGCCTCCATTGTTGACCGGTATGCTTTATAGACTGTGTTGATAGAAAACAAAGATTATTCTTCATGTCCTTATTCAATCTGTGATAAAAAATAAATAAATAAACAGAAAATGTCCATGCCCATTCGTCATTAACAATACATTTATGTTTCTTTTGCTTCTTTCGTACCAACAATACTGTAGCTGGATCGATGGTAACAAAGGGGGTGGCCACCTCTGACATCCATTTGACAACATATTGGAAATTAGCCTGCTAGCTAGCTTCTAGGGTCTTTTGAGGTGGAGGAATTTTATCCTCAATGGCTCCGCCCATCTCCAACATTGTTTCAAAGCTCCACCCACTCAGCTCATACTACTCCTACATCTTTGGTATTTTGAGTCCAGTATTGTTAGGCTTCACCATATAGACGTCTAAGATACTAATATAGTTACAGCTCAAAAACCTGATTTACTGCTGAATATCTCTTTAAAAAGTAGAGCGCTTCTGTCCTAACATACTTTAGTAACTCTTTAGTTACTGACTTCAAAAATATTCAAACAAGTACACATGCACAAAAAAAAGCTACTCAGTTACAGCAACGAGAGTAAATGTGTTGGTTGTGTTTGTCTGTGTCGTCGTCTGTCTTTAGGCCCCGCCTCCCCTGTCAATCACCAGAAGATCGGCCAGCTCCTCCAGTCGCCTGCTGTCAAGTTTGTCACACACCCAGAGTTCTTCACTGTGCTGCACGGCAACTACGTGAGCACCGCACGCACGCACGTGTGCGCACACACACACACACACACACACACACAATTCCCTGTGTAGACTTGTGTTGAATGAGAACCTTGTGATTCTTGCTACAGGTCAGCAGGTCTGACAGATACAGTAAACCTATTTATATGTCTCTGTGACCTTTTCACATCCTGAATCCTATTTGCTGAAATAGCTTATGTTAGGCTTAGACTGATATATCAGTTCCTGCATACTTGTGTGGAATCCAGTCAAAATGTCTCATTAGAATCAATTCAGGTTAAGGGCTTCCCACAGACAACCAGTGTAGTACTGATCAATTCTATAATAAATATGTAATCAGTTAAAGTGCATCATATTGGAGAGGGGCAACTCTACACAGATCCCATTTTTATTTAAAGGCCGATATCAGCAAAGCAATATATCGGTCTAACCCCAGTTCTATTCCTAGACTGGGGTTATTGATTACTCTGAGCTCGTCACAGTGTCCCGCCAGAGAAAAGGAGATTGATAGCAGGTGGATCAGAAAGCAGAAAGGTCAGGAAAATTAGGTTTTCATGGATGACGCAGAAGGTTTACATAGAACCAATGTCATGGAAAACGTCATGGGGTTTGTATTATTATAGATACACGTGGAGTTATGCAACCACAGTATGTACAAGACTGAAGGTAACCAGGCTTTTGCCTCTGGATCCACCTGACTGAAGAGTTTAGGCTAGAAAAATCACGATGCTTCTCCTATATCATTCCCACTGGTCATGGAATTTCTGGATTACTATTGAGGTTTGTGAGGGGTATTCTTTGGGGAAGTCAGGGAATGGTGGTTTCCAGCCCATCTGGAGTGCAAACCAGACTATTCACCCCTTTAGATAAACAACATTAACAAACCAAAAAGGAAGAACATGTTTAGGCCGTGGAAGTTATGGAAAAGTCGTGTAATTTTACATCAGAACCACGGTGAAAATCCTGTAGTTTTCCCCTCAATTCTTTGTTCCCAAGGCACAGTTCATGATGTTGTGTTGTGTCTTGTATCTGGGGGATATAAGCACGAACACAGGGATCATATATCTGAAATTGATTGATGAGTCCACATGAAAGGCAATTTTTTTTATCCGAGTGACTGACAACATTTGAAGTCTGAATTATATGTAAAATTATTGGAACATCCCATTTGCTCTGGACAAGAACTACACTTAACTGTACACCGCACACCTGAAACAAGATCAAGATAGAATTGAAAGTTTTTACATTGTGACGGATATAAAAGCAAACGTGTCTCCTCAGGGAGCCTACCGGATGTTCACCAACAGCAGCTGTGTAAAGCACATGATCCTGAAGGTGCGTCGCGATGCCAGGAACTTTGAGCGCTACCAACACAACCGGGACTTGGTCGTCTTCCTCAACAAGTTCGCCGACACCCAGCTGGAGTTGCCGAGGGGCTGGGAGATCAAGACCGACCCCCAGGGCAAGGTAGGGTGGCCTATACAGCTAGCATGACTGCTGCTGGTAAGAGCAGTCTTAAGGCGCGTTCACAACATACTTTGCTAAGGGCTCTGATTGGTGCCCACTTATTCACCGCCAAATTGGGAATTGTAGTTCTGAAAATAGTGACAAACACATTGATCACAGTGGCAGCATTTATATAAAAAACTACAGTGTGGCCATAATGGTTACGAAGCAAAATCTCGACTCACAAAGGGGCTTTAATGTTTATATGTTTTATAGGGAACCGAAGTTGACGTCACTTCTGCCTATTGTTATACATTACAGATTACATGATATAAGGAAACTACTAACCGTACGGTTCAGATTCTGAAGTATGTTGTAGAAGGAGGTGATATTTATACAGTGCCTTACCTTGCTTGCAAATTTTGCAAATTACAGATATGTGTATATTTTATGATCGCTTATGTAACAGAGACTACTATTTCCTTGTTTGGATTACATAAGGCCGGCCTCTGTCTATGGAAAATCACTTATTTTTCAGAGAAAATGAAAGTAAAATGCCCGCACCACCGGGTCCTGTAAGGAAACAGCATTTCCTTTGATGTTGTTACTTGTGATTTCTGTAGTTTTCTACAGTGCATACTGCGTACTTCAAAGACGTGTTTTTCTCCATTTTTTTTTCATGTCTGCTATTTTTCCTCCTGTCTTCCAGTCCTTTTTCGTGGATCACAATAGTCGAGCCACAACCTTCATCGACCCTCGAATCCCCTTGCAGAACGGCCGGCTACCTGGCCACCTCACCCATAGACAACACTTACAGAGACTACGCAGCTACAGCGCCGGGGAGGTACACATGCACACAATTGCAGAATGACAAAGTTCTCAAATAGAAAAGAATACAGTAGAGTACTGTAGAATAGAAAAAAATACTGCAGAATAGGATAGAAGTACCTTAAAATAAAATTGTCTGATCCATCAACCAAGGATTTGGGTACAGTACAGTATGTCGAGCACAGAAATGATTATGTATATTCCGTATCAGTTTGACTGGTGAGTTGAGAGGATGTTTAGAAAAGCTGAGGACCTCTAATATGGCCACCAGAGGGAGTTTTATGTCACCTGAAAACCCCCTAACAAGTCTACTTGTTAGGGGGTTTTCATCTCTCAGTGAAAACAGTGATGTGTTTAACAGTGACGTGTCTGTGTTTCTTCCCAGGCCTCCGATGTGTCCAGGAGTCGCGGGGCGTCTCTGATGGTCAGGCCTGGAAACAGCCTGGTGGCCGCCATACGAAGCCAGTACCACCATGACGCTCTACCACTTGCCGCGCCATGTAAGCACTGCCATTTGGAAAATGTGGTAATTTAACCAGAGGTATGGCCGGAAGTAGTGATGTAGTGGTAAATAAAAAGGTGGGCCACGGAGTTAATAAATATACTGGTAAAATTTACCATTTTCCTGCATCTACTGTAACATAAAGGTTCAGTTACTGCTCAACCAAATATAACAATAGGCAAGACACTGATTTTATAGACTTTGCCATAACGGTGCCATAACAAAGAACATCCATTCAGCCAAAACACTTTGTTGATAAAAGTGATAATGGTAAGACTGATCCAAGCAAACGTTAAATAACGCGATGTGCAGAAAGGCATCTCACTGGTCCAACCTTGAAGTGGATGGACGACAGCATGCAGGGTTCCGCTCTTGTCAGCTAGCAACAAGAAGATGAAGCTACCGTGGAGACATGATCACCAAAACTGGATCTTTGAAGAGTGGAAAAACATCACCTGGTCTGATGAATCCTGGTTTCTGTTGTGACATGCTGACTGAATTTCATTCTCAGTCAACTCTAGACACCGTTGCGCCAAAATCCCAGGAGGCCTCAGCCATTATACCACATACAAAGAGGCTTAAATCAGCATCTTGCCATTCTAGCAGAACTTGACTATTGAAACGTGTCTCAAAAGTTAACATACACTTGTAAAGAACATGTATATCATGGCAGTCTTGAGTTTCCAATGATTTCTACAACTCTTATTTTTTTGTGATGGAATGATTGGAGCACATACTTCTTTGTTACAAAAAACATTCATGAATTTTGGTTCTTTCATAAATTTATTATAGGTCTTCTGCAAATATGACAAAATCTGCTGGGTCAAAAATATACATACAGTGGAGTGGGAGGCAGTGTGTTGTCTGGAGCCGTGAAATATTCCCAACCAGAAAGCCTTTTCCTCTGATGGGTTTAGTTAACATGTCCCAAAGGACATCTCAGACACATAACGCTATAATATTAATCTTTATTTATATAGCACTTTTCAACACAAGGTTTCAAAGTGCTTCACAATCAAGAAAAAAAATGACAGAGTGAAAAGTAGCCCCGACCACGGGGGTAAAACAAATATAATGAATATAAAACAGACAAGGCAACAAGGATAAAATAAATAAGAGATTATAGAAAGGCCTTTATGATAAAAGGAAGTTTTAAGAAGTCAAGTGCTTCCAAAGTCTAGGAGCCCTGACGGCAAAAGCCTGGTCACCTTTAGCCTTAACAATGGACAGGCAACCACTGAAGAGATGCTAAAATGAGGGAGATATGGCCATGCCTTAGTTTTAGTCAAAAGCCTTGCTGCAGCATTTTGAACGCATTGGATCCGCTCTACCTCTTTTTGGTTAAGGCAGGCAAACGGGGAATGTGTAATCCTCTCTGTATCGCCGAAATTCAAGACTGGTCTAATGTTTGCAATGTTCCCGAGATGGAAAAAACATGAGTGAACAAGGTGTTTAGAATGTTGCTCAAAGTTGTTGCTCTCTTTCCCCCTCTCTCTCTCTCCACAGCTTACAATGACAAGATTGTGGCATTTCTTCGACAGCCAAACATCTTTGACATGTTGCAGGAGCGACAGCCGAGCCTGGGCAGAAACCCTGCACTGAGGTAGCTCCTCTTTAAACCTGACCAGCATTTCGGACCATCAACCTTCATTTTTCTCCTCAAATTTCTTATTCCCAAATGATATTGTGCTAGGAAAAAGTCCTTTTAATCACTCTTTTATCATACTCAGCGATAAACCCATAGGTCAGTGGTGGTCAAAGCGGGGTTCAGGGATGCGCAGGGGTCCTTGAGGGGGTTCCAGTGGTTCCCCAGTAAAATGAGGAATTGTTTATTATATAGCTTCTTTAGGCTGGAGGTTTTCCATGACATGCAACCCAGTAGAAAAAAAGAAAAAAAATCTAAGCTGACTTTATCCATGTGTGTGAGAAAATCACATTGACTTGTTTTCAGAGTTGCAAAGACCAACATTTACATTTTAAGTGTTCAGCAAACACTACTGCTAGGGCAGTAGAATAAATAAATACTCCCTGTGTCCATGGATTATTAAAGTCTTCGATAAAGCAAGTAGCCTCATAAAGAAATAAAAGTGCAAGGTACAGAAATAAGAGCCAAGTATTTGTTTTCTCTACTATTGTGTCCCATAGATTTCTTAGTTAGACATAAAAGAGATATAAAGGACTTCACTTTTTTAAAATGGACCTGCAGCATAAACCTTCCATGCAGCATGCCCCTCTACCAGTCCAGATGGAGAGGATGAGCCAGCAAACACTGGGTGTGCAATATTTGATTGGCCAGGTGGACTGAGCGATGTCAGTCCAGAAGGATGATGCTGCATCCGCGTCATATGGAATGAACTGCCTGAACGTCTTGATGGTTCAAAGCAATGACTTGGAAGTGTTCACGGGCACCATGACTTGGATGCTCCTGATCAGCTTTTTCACACTTCACACACATGGAGTGAGAGGCTGATACATTTGAGGCTGCTGTCTTTCCTGCATGAAGAGAATGCAGCATGATCTTTTTGCATCCGGCGCATTCATCTGAGTTCAAATCAGTGTAAAAGTTGCTACTAGCTGAATGAAATTTTCGACTGCTTTTGTTGACCAATCAGGGAGAAGATCCACTACATCCGGACGGAGGGGTCCCAGGGGGTGGAGAAGCTGTCATGTGATGCAGACCTGGTCATGCTGTTAAGGTACAGAACCTTGCTAACTCCAACACTACAGCCTACTATTCATCCAAAACTTTTTTTTTTACCTCTAAACCATAACCTATGTATTTGCAGGATTGCACACTACAAAGTGTATACTGCATTCAAACTCTTGACTTGACTAAAATGGTCAGTAGACTAATATGTAAGATAGAAATGAAATTGCACATTTGTAAGCCATACTGTAGTTTACACCATTCTGGTGCTGCATTCGCCTCATATGGGAATACAACAAACCAAACATTGCAACATCAACCACAAATAAATCCATCAGTAGTTGTGTCCCGACGGGGCATTTTAAGGTTGCCATCAAAAAATCACCTCACTTCATTATATTTGAAATAAATATATCATTCCCTACACTTGACCGCAGGTATTTCCTTGTCACCAGAATTCAAGAAGTGTGCAAAATTGGAGTCCATCACCAAACCCCGAGTTCCCAAGTAGTATTTACCAGCTGAAAGCTGAGGTGAACAGTATATTCTATAAGGAAGCTTGTGTCTAGCGTCTTTCCCATATGATGTGAATGCAGCATATTATTAACCTCCTACTTGGACTCTATAAGTCCAAGGAATGCCATCTATACCTTTCTTTTTCCTGTTCTTGTAGTTTATTTGAAGAGGAAATCATGTCTTACGTTCCCTCTCACCCCATCCACCCGGGCTTTGGCTTTTCTCCTCGCTGTTCCCCTGCCTCCTCGCCGCAGAACTCTCCTGGTAGGTCCTTCAGCCCACCAATCACATATCTCATTGAGCTGCCTGCCAATAACCTGAAACCTGACTGCCACACTAAACTGTCAGCCAATGCATTCAAGTCTCAAGTCAAGTCGAGTCTCACAGCAGACGAGTCCAAGTCAAGTCGCAAGTCCTGATTTTCGCAACTCGAGTCCAAGTCTCAAGTCTCAAGTCTCCAGCTCTGCTGTCAAGCATACAATAACATAGTTGTAGTCATAAAAGATATCCTTCCTAAAAGCATCTTCTACAAGCAATCTCTCTTTAATTCTACCCTTAGATATTTTAATGGTACCTACTACAAAGGTGATTGATTGTAGTAGGCCTGCCTGAGAAACATGATAATTCACCATCTTTTAATTACTTCCTTAAAAATAATTTGTATAGACCTGCTTTTCTGTAATTGTTATTGATTTTGCCCGTTTGTGTTGTTTCTTATGTTTTTTTCTCGTTTCATTTTATGTATTGATTTTTTGTTTTTCCCCTTATATATTTTACTCTTCTTGTTTTGATGCCTTCGTGTAACGCACTTTAACTTTCCTCTCCTATAAGTGCTTTATAAGTAGAGGTTATTCTCATTTTGACCGTTCAGTCATTCCATACTTGGAAAGCACATCTATTCCACTATATTCCATTGTTCCTGAGTAAACTAGGATACGTCTGCCAGCATCATTGACCCAGTATCTTTGACAGCAAAGACCCATGCTAATCTAGTCATCTGAAGCACAGCCAATGCTAGCGTTAGCTGAGAGGAAGACTGGACCTGGTCCTCTTTAATAATGAATCTTTGTAAATGAATTAGTATAGCTCATCTCTCTTCTGTTTGTGGATTTGGTTAGATACACACACACACACACACACACACACACACACACACACACACACACACAAGCCCCTTAACAGTAATCATTATTGTTTCAAAGAGCCCGCTGTGCTGTGTTATCCTAATGAGCTCCACTCGACCTTAGGCAGGGCACAATGTGTGTGTGCGTGTGTGTGTGTGTGTGTGTGTGTGCGTGCGTGCGTGCGTGCGTGCGTGCGTGCGTGCGTGCGTGCGTGCGTG
>OOFE01012199.1:8018-22223 GCA_900323365.1 Monocentris japonica | reverse complement strand
TGATAAGATACAGACACAGAAAAAGACACACACACACACACCACACACACACACACACACACACACACACACACACACACACACACACACACACACACACACACATACACAACTAAACCCAGTTGCAGAAGGATGCTGTACGTAACATGTTTCTGATGTAGGATTGTCATCGTAATGCAGGGAGGCCCAAAGAGTCCAGTTTCAACCTTGAGCTATGTAAAAATCAGTGTGTCAGTCTGCATTGGACAAATAAATTGCAATCAATACTGAGCCACAGAAAATCCTCTTCGATGTGAGACTAAAGGTTATACCGTAATGCAACAGCATTAGAAAGAGAAAGGGACATTCCTCTTCTCGCTGCCACCTTAAAGACAAATTGGGAATGAGAAAGGCAAGAAAAACACATCCTGCTCATTCAAGTCAGATTAAAGGTCGCTTCCACAAGTGTTACATGGTTACATGAGACACTGTGGCCCCAGCACTGGCTTTACAATTATATAAGGCTGTAAAGTATTTCTTAGTATTTCATTTGCAACGTTTGAGAGAAACAGTATTATGAGTTGTAATAAGATAGGAAATTGCCAATACGCTCATTATCAATCTATGCTGCTCAAGAACATAATGGGAATCCAACCACCATTTAATTGGTCAAAAAAAAAAAAAATTCTATCTTATCCTGTTGGCGCTGCCAGTGCTATGATGAGGCACATAATGCAATTGAACATATGACATTATTACTTGATTATAATTGTATGAACGGTTGTGCTGAGCCAATGACCTTTCTTCCCGCTTCGTGTTGATATGCCGTCCGTCCAACTAGAAATCATTGCGCTGACTTAAAGGTCAGAGGGCCAGAGGGGTCAGTCGTGTTTAAATAGATGAATTCATCAAACTTATGAGGCCGTGTCTCCTCCAAGCTCGCTAGTCTCATTAGTGACCATCCAACAAAACAGATTATGATCACGGTTTACAGTACACTAACACTTGTGTGATAAATGTTAAGTGAAAGAACAAACCTACACTCATGGGTAGAATTATGAAAATCGTTGCCCACCCAGACTGAGACGTACCCAGACCTAGCACGCGTTTTGGTATCTGATGACAAGTGGTGGAAGCCGGTGATTGTATAATCACAATCATCACCATTGTGCATTAGTAATATCATCAAAAGCTATTTGGAGAGGATTCCCATCTTGGTCACACCGCATTAATTTGGGGTTTCAGCGGGCGTGATTGTGTGTTTGAGGAAATATAGCCTTTGATTTGTGCAATCAGCAGAGTTTAAATAGTAGAAAAAAGCACAGGCTCTGAAATAGTGTGATTGAATGCAGCCTTGATGGCACCTGATTGCAGCAACCACTGAACTGGGTCCCATCCATAACCTCCCCTCTAACTTTGTTATAGTCCAACCCTCTCTACCCTTTACAGCTGGATGGCCTAATTGGAGCCATTTCCACATGTAATGTGGCATCCCCAAGGGGGCTCATTAAAGATACTGGGGCGACCCACCTCAGCCATTCTTCATCCACCCCCTCATCTCAATGGTTCAGTCCAGCGACAGAACACAGAGATAGAACACAGGGTTTCCTTTAGCCCAGAGGATATTGATCATCACTAGGAAGAAAGGGCTGTCATGCTGGCCTCTGTGTGTGCGTATGTGTGTGTGTGTGTGTGTGTCACTATTCCTGAGGACACAGGGCTGGACACGAAATGACTCACCTCTCACTCATACTAAAGAGGAAGGAACATTGGCATGGCTGATGCAATGGCTGTGCAGTTAACCGTACAATATAAATGCTGCACAGGCCTCATTATTGTCATTTTACAGTCTCACATGATTACTTGGTCAACAGGAGGTAGCGCTGCATGGCTGCTGCATGAGCAGCTAAGCATGGAATGACTATTGTAAGCATTATGTGCTGGGTTGTAATGTGCAGACCGGGTTCAAATAGATTTTGCAAATAATTCTTGTTTAAACCTGCTTGTAGGACCAGATTGTTGTTGTTTTTTTGCCATACAAAACAACCCAATGAATGTGACACAGTTTAGGTGTTTGACACTATTTGAATTGCCCTGATTCATTCAATCCAGTTGGTGCTCCAAGGTGGTTAAAACAAACTAAGAATTATTATGGTTTGACCGAGCTCTGGTAATGCAGGTGCCTGGACTCAAGCAAGACTATCTTCTGTTTGAGATTCAGAGATTCTGAGATGTAGTCTGTTCTCATACTAATCTATTGAAAGCACTTTGCAACCTTGTTTTTGAAAAGTGCTAAATCAATCACAGGTTCTCACTCTTACTGTTATTGTCATCATCAAAACACACCGTGTCCACATACTTGCTCAGCAGCTGTGAGGTTTCTCATGAATCATCAAAATTGCCTATGGGTTTGATGACAGCGTTGTTTGTAAAGACGAGGCGTCAAAGTCACCGCTGCGCTCTCCGTTTCAGCAAAGTCATCGCCCAGTTGAGTCAGTAACACGACACGTAATGTGGCATCAGCAGACGCGTAGCTGCTGTGTCAACACTGTTCTGTGGGTGTCATCTTTCTGTACCCCAGAGTGCTCTTTGAATGTGACTCGGCGCACAGTTGCATCGAAGCAGTGCAGGGGGACGGCAATTCAATCATTTGAAGAGGCCTACAAAGACCAGATCACAGAGGCCCAGGTTGAAATGTCAAAGGTTCCTTGTTTTCACAAGGAGTTGGAAACCATGCTGGTGTGCTACTTCATTAACAGTTCGGCCTGCATTCAGCGTCTCACTTATTCGACATTTTACCAGGGATCTCTAAATGTCAGTGCTTTTAAAGGTGAGCTTAGTGTGCACACTCAACTGTTTTTAACACAATGAATTCAGAATAGCTGTTGTTAGAAGGGATCGGGCTTGCAGAAGATCAGGCCGTTCGTAAAATACTGTGTGTAATGCATTACAAAATGGGATGACTCACATGTGTAGTAAGCAAAGTCTGCATGGGAAATAATAATAATATACCCACTCATTACCAAAGCTATTAAATGAGTCTCCACCACAAATTAGTTCTCTCCTGGGGCCCACCTTTTTTTACTGGCAGGTTCAAAGCTAATGACAGCATGTCATAGAGGGAAATCACATATACCAGCACTCTTGACTAATTACGTAATTAAGAAAACACCAGAGATGGACATGAACAAATTGGCAGCTGTGTTGAGCTGGTAATTGTTATGTGTCAGGTTCACATGCCTTTCCATTTTGCACATATATTTAAAAGCTTTATCTGGGGGAAGGTTTTGCTGAGCATGCATGCTCTCGCTTGGCATTGCCCTGCTAGGCACAGTCACACTGTCTCCTCCCGTTGGAGAAGTTGTCTCCTCTCCCCACTGGTCACAAGCCTGGCTTTCCAACCTTCAGGCTAATGCTGGCCCTATATGTCGTTAACAGTCAAGGTGAAGGTTGCCTTGCCCCAACAAGACTCTCGGTTCTGCTTATTCCTCCCTCATGGCTGACATGGATCAGGACAACAAGCGTAACATTTTTTTTTCCACAATGAAATTCAATTCAGGCAACCGCAGTTTAAATTTCTCAATCTCAGCATTTCTAGTACATTCTGTCAAACAGTCTTTTAAAAAAGGCAGCAAGGAAAGGAAAGGTTCATTCATCCTTCTTGTTTATACCAATTATTTCCCAGGCCAAACAAAAATCTCCACTGCACTGTCAATACCTCAAATCAAATCCCCCAGGTTTAATTAGCAATGATCAGATTCATAATTATATATATTTTCCCTCCACAAGGGCATATAATTGGGTGACTTTGACGCTGGGGAATCTTTCAACGGAGAAAGTCTAATCCTCATTAAGGGGACTCGGCAGAGCTAGCTACCGTGTTGAAGTCTGAGAGTGTAGAGAGTACAGAGCGTTAGAACTGAACTCCCACTCAGGAAACTGGCTTTAATTAGCTAATGAATCTGGGGTCTCCTGTTGCCGACCTTTGACCTTCTACTGAGGGATAATAAGCCTGAGCACAGAGCGAGACACATCACATGCAGTTGGAATCAATGCCCTGAACAGCTAAACCAACTTTAATGAGATAAATGCTGTGCCGTCCCTATATTGTTAGGTGTTGCAGTGCACAATCATGAATCATTTCAGGAGAATCGCCAAAGTTTGTATTGATTTAGTGTTATTTTCTATACAGTAACAGCCTGTGCTTCATGATTGCTATACTCTGTCATCTTGTTCCTAAAGTCTATAAAAATAACTGATCCCAGTGACATATCTAAATTATTTGTAAATGGGCTTTTTGGTGACCAGTCAATAGCTTCACACAGTGGAATTAAAACTGTCAATGGGCAGCATTAAGTCTAATCTATCTATTGCAGGTAGTATGTACTTCCACTTGGTGCTGCAGAAATGACTGGTATCTTTGATTGTCTAATAATCAGAGATGCTTTCTACTTATCATTATGATTACACATCCCTTCAGGTATTGTCTAATAATCACAGAAAAAATAACTATGAGACATACTCCATCTTTCATGCACCCCGGTGGCCTCCACGCGATGACATTTCGCTTGACTCCATTATGATCGGAGTTGAGCTGTCCTGACCCAACATGGCAGGACCGGGTCCCAGTGGCAGCCGCTGCGATCCTGGGGGAGCTCCTTCTGCCTGCTCACCCAGCTGTGAGACCTGCTCCCAGGTCCGCCTTTAGAAATGTGCCCTGGGTGAGCAGAACCATAAATTAGTCAGGATTAGTTAAGGGCACACTGAGCTAGGCTTGCCCCCGTGGTTATCAGCAGAGGAGAACCCGCCTGAAGGTTGGTGCTACTAAATCTTTTATCATCGCTGAGGCAGCCAGACCCAGGCCTGGACCCTGGCCATCAATCAAGGGCAATGCTCAGAGCTAATGGGTTATTCAAGTCTTCCTCAAAATAAAACAGCCATCTTCAATCACATCAAATGGGAGAAAGAGCACATGCTGCCTCTCTCTCCTGCTAATTTAGTGATTAAACGGCATTAAAAAAGGACAAAGCACCGGAGAAGACGTGCCATATAAGGACTACTGCAACAAATTCAGCTGGTGGGTTAGCATTCTAGTTAGCAGTATCACAACACCATAAACAACATAGCGATCTTCCCTCTTACAGGCAATATTCATACAGTAACTGCTTGCCTGCATTGCTATTATTAGCCTGGCTAAATGTAGGCAGTTGTTTCACAAGGAGAGGATCAAATTCTGAAGAGACTCAATCCATGGCAGTGTGAATTCATGAGTCAAGTAACAGAAAACTTGACTAGTGTGAAGATGACCTTTCATTGCACCCAGGGACAGCACAACTAGCGCACACACGGCAAACCTAGATCATTCCCCCCGTCTATGTAATCTGAGGTGGGATGAACAGGCACGACACACTCTCAACCAAATATCTCATTTTATGAAGTAATCAAATACTCAGCCACGTTGCTCAACAATTCAAATCCATATTGCACAGTAAGTCATCAGTGCCCCCTCTGCCCACAAGTTAGCTTGGAGGTGGAGGCGGGTCAAGCTTCCCTTCAGTGAATGATCTGGTGTTTGAGATTGTTCTCAACCACATCCGTTAGGCAGGTCCATAAATTGTTTTCCCCCATTATGCTTTATAGTTTTGCTGCCTCTAGAGAAAGAGAAGCCCATAAATGTGTTGTTAGAGATATGTGTACGGCGATGAAAAATGGACTTTTACGTAGGTCGTTAAGTTGTTGTGGTAATCTTTTGAGAATGAGAGTTATGACACATAGCCATCAGGTCAGCACTGTGCACTCACTGTTTCTGTCACACATTAAAAATGGAAACCATGGAAGAGATGAAAATAATTAGACCCTTGTCGCATTCGTGTTGTGTTGAATTTGTGTTGAACTGCGAGTGCGTATCAAAACGCACCACTTCCGCCCTGCTGGATTCAGATTCTGGTCTTTGAAATCCACAACCATGACAACGTTGAAAACAATAAGAAGGGAAACTTCTACGAGACAGCCGAGATAGACCACCTGCTTCTGGCTTACTTCAAAGGCAATTAAGCCCGCCTGAATCAATAGCTATGAATTCAGAATTCACTTTTAATGACACCTCTAGGCGAAGCCATTTTTTGGGCTGTGACAGGAACATCAATAATGACCTATTGCAGCGACTTGTCTTCGAAGGTTCCCCAGATATCCCTGAAAAGTGTTCTGAGCTCTAGCAAGTTGGTCGGAGACCAATAAATTCATAAAAGAAAGTGAATGATTGGACAGACAAGGATATAATATCTCCAGAGTGCCTCTCTTCCCTGCTGACTGGAGAGTACATCAAAATGATGCCACGGCAAAGCAAGCAAGGAAAAGATGGTGTTATTATTGGTCTCTGGGAAATATGAGATGGTGGGTGCCACGGGAACTCAGAAGTCAGTGGCAGACTCGATTACAAACTTGGAAACTTGCCCCCACCTCATCCTTATGTCTTTGAAGACTCAGCCTCACAAATCTGAGGGAGAGAGGGAAGCGGGAGAAGGGCAGGGGAGAATGTATGAGCAGCAAAATGCTGACCTGATGGCTGAGATATGCCTCTCACTGTAAGGGATTACTTACACACATTTAAAATCTGATGTCCACATGTCTTTTTTTTCATAGCCCATGTTTACTGTGAACATATCTCAAACAACTACATTTCATATAGAGGCTTTTCTTTCTCTAGAGGCAGCAAATGAAATGAGCACTAGTGCTCAAATTGACACGACAGGAATGCAAACCACTAGACATTTCCTATCAAGGTTCTTACCATTTCAGTTAGGAGAAGGGTATGAAACTGAGCTCCAAAGGCACAGTCAAAAATAAAGCTGAGCTGATATGTACAAGAAATAGTTCCATTAAACTGGGGACTATATTCTCGCTATGAGGAAATGATTGGCTGTAATGATTTAACCTTAAATAGAATACCAGTATCCCTGAGATACATCCTTTGAAAGAGACAAAACATTTAACCCGGTGTTTGACTTATCTTTATCTTGTAAGTACTACTGTGTATATATAGACAAATCATCATATAAGACTATGGTAAGTGAAGCCGTATTGAAGTGGGATGAAAAGGTGAGACGATTCACACATACTGGCAAAATTTCATTCAGCCCAAATTACAAGATTGGCTCAATATCTTTATACCTCACTGAACACTTAGCAAAGCAGCCAATCCATATCATTCCTACTGGAAGAACTTTTATTTTTTTCTAAATGCACAAATATACTAGTGGTTGACATAGCCTCTCTCACCATCTGCGCCATTGTCTCTGACACTCTCCCTTGCCTAATCCTGGGAGAAAGTTCTTGTTTCACCACCACCACCCCCCCCCCCTTAACTTCTTGGGTTAGGGTGTTCTGAGTTCAACAATCAGTACAACAAATTTCACACATGGCATTGTTGCTGTGATTATGTATTAATCAGAGGCAGGTGTTCCCTTCACAGCTGGTTAACCCCTGTTGATGTGAAATGCTGTCAAGCTTCACCGTCAGCCATTGGTTGTGGAAGCCTGCAGCATCGGATTGACGTTTTGTATTCTTGCCACATCACACAGTTTTGGTGCTGGAGATACACGCAGGCCATCTGGGTGCTTGTGGGGTACAGCTATCTTGTTAGCGATGCTACCTGTCTCAATACAGTACCCGCTGGCCCTACAAAGTTTGAAAGTGGTACTCTTTTACAGTCTGTTGACACCGGAGGCAGACACTAACATCATAACATGCTCTCAAAAACACAAAATCGATGTTTGGATGTGGTTCAGGAACAATTAAAAATACAGGGTATCATATTATATATCATATTATCATAATCTGAATGGAAAGCTTGCTTCATTTGGCAGCGCCTCACTTGCCACCACCGCTGTGCAACAATGCGTATCACAGAGAAGCTGTATCGGCCTGTTGGAGGGTCTGAGATTTTGGCAGGTTGTTGTACGATACTGTGTTTCCTTCCATTTAGCTCAATCACAGTGCGTACAAGAGTGGAGTCTCTTGTACAGAAACCAGAGCTACAACATTGTCATTGGGAGCCTGCATGCATGACAGTACCTGGCAGCAATCGTAATGCCTTTCTGTCACTGCAGCTTGGTAAAGTTGTTGTTTTTTTTTGTCATTACAGTAAAGGCTTGTTGCTGTCATAAAAGGATATACTTCAGCTACTAATCCACGTAGAATAACATTTCTGGTATCCCTCTTATATTCCTCTTTCCATCCAATTGATCTCAACCTTCAGATGCAACCATGAATTTGTAACACATCTGGGAAAATGGACGACGAGTCAGGGCAATCTGGAAGGTGATTGTTTTGAAATCACTCTCCCCACTACATTACTGGGTCACAGGCAATTTGCTTTTTCATACTACAGTGTACCTCAATAAAACGACTGTGAGGCTCTCGCTGCTCATTGTAAAATATACCAAAACAAACCCACATATTTGGAGTTCATATGATCTGTCATCACAAAGGGTCTAAAAATAAAGTCTGCAGCCATCCAGGACTGATGCAGCATACACAGACATCACTGGCCGAGTAAAGCTGTAAGCATCCATAGAAGCAGCCTTTCCTCAGATTTTGTAAATGAGACATTATGCTATTTTCTTGTTACATCTTCCATCCCAGACTGTTGGCAAGCAATGAGACTAACGCTCTTCCAATTTCCACATTAGGCATAAAATAAATAAAAATAGAGTAAAATTGCAAATCAATATATTAACCATTCCAAAGATGAACAGGAAGACTGTACTGGAAAGGGAAGAATTCCTCTCGTAAACCCGAACGACTTCAAAAAGTTTGAGTTCACTGCATTATACTGCTTTTCCTCAGCTGTGTTTTAAGCTGGACCCTGCCTCGGTATGCCGATGTTAAGTAATCAATACACGTCGCAGAGCCACACTGCTAATGTAGGTGTCTAGCCAAGAATCTATGTGAGGCGTTTGACTCTTCGACCCTTTCCAAGCTGCTATGTTGAAACCAGGCGAACTGTCCTTGAACGTTGCATGAGTGGTATATGAGTGAGAGAGACACAAAGATGCAGACTGTGAAATACAAAAGGGAGAAAACATAAACAATACATGCCACAGCAAGGTGTCTTTCCTCATTAATGGTCATTCATACTAAACGTCCTCCTCTTCCAGGTCTGGCGTGGCGCGGCCTGTCTGCGGGAGTAGACGAGGCAGAGGACGGGGAAAAGGAAATGGTTGGCTGACACATCATGGAGGATCCCACCACTACATTGCCCGTCTAATATGCAGTGCGGCCTTCCCAGCTGCGCATCGCCAATGGTGCCATGATCCAGTTATAACTGCGGGTGAGGGTCCAAAGCCTATTTTCATTGTGGATATTTTTCATATAAATCATTTCTGTTATGATGGAAATTAGTTATTTTCCATCTACAATTCAAACTCTACAAGAACAAATGTGAATACAGCCAGAATTGACATGGTGAAATCTTTATCTTTAATAAAGAGCACAGGATGTTATTCATTAATTTAGTGTTAGAAGATTGTGTATCCTTCTGTTCTTCCTCCCTCCATTTAAAAAAATGCAGCACAAAGGGGTGCATTCATTGGTTTTATCAGTGAAATTCCCATACCATTCATTCATATCAGGGGTGGGGGATGTGGGGAATGTCACTTTCAATGCAACATATTGTGCTTCTGTGCAAGCCTGAATAGCCAGACACAATATTTTCCAACAGAGGACGTCACTCTGCTTCGCCTCTCCACCAAGGTAGACAAAAAATACAGCTTTTAAACTCTTCATGACCCATTTCTTTCGCAGTAGAAAGCACTTAAGTGGCGTATGGTTGTGTCAGATGCATTCACACTTGGAAATTAAGCCTTCTTCGCCTGACAGCTTGTGCATGAATGGGGTATTTATGTAGAGGGTTCAATAAACATAATTGGCATGTGCAATTATATTAAAGCTAAATGACTGACACCTTCCTCAGCAGCGGGAGCAGGATTCCTGTGGGAAACATGATGACTTATTCCCTCATGTGTAAACTTGGAATGGATATACCAGACACCACTGCTCACATTATGTGTTATTTTTTAGTTGTTTTTTTTACCTTTTTTTAGCCAATCAGGTCAGATAAGAATAAATCATTTTTTTCCAGTTACAGCCTGGTATAATACCAAAGACCTATTGAGGAGTAGGGGAGGTCCCTCTTCCCTTTGAAATTCAATTTAAATGAGCTATGGGTATGAAATACTTAGTTTTGTTTTTCTGAATTGTTTACACACACATACTTCATTTCCTCAAAGCCCTGAACACAATTAGAAAGAAAGACTCAAAAAACTCCACAAATCTCTTGCAAAAGGAAACATTTAAAACCATGTTGTCTTCTTTGGTCCTCTGCTCTGACTTGTAATTGAACAATTTAGCAACTAGTTATTGTTTCTGTGAGTCATCAGTTGTTTCAGCATTTTGAATTGCAGTGCTTTTTGTGTGAATTTAGTGATATTTTGGTTATGAAGATTGTGCTAAAAGATTTAGAACTGCAATCTGATTGAAAAGCAGAAAATGTGCTTGTATTTTTGCAGAATTGGTTTAAGGGTTTGGCACGTAAGTGTCAGGTTTTTGGCATTGGGTCTCAAGTTCCAGTGTTGCGGTGGAAACAATTCAGAAAAAAAAAGCATTTGAATTATAGTGAAGACAACAAATGTGTTGTTTTGTGAAATTAACACACACACACACACATCCACAACAATTCTTCATCACAAGGGACAAGGTGTCACCATTGTTCGCATTTACAAACCAGCACCAAAAGCATTTTCATCATCCTGAATTATACCTAGAGTATATTACTAGTGAAATGAGGGTCAGGTTTTGGCTACTGTGTCTCAATTACCAGTGTAAGTGTGTAAACAACTCAAACTGTAACTGTAATATAGAGTAACATGATGGAAACAAATTCAATCAAAATCAATAATTAAATCAATAAAAAACAAATCAACAACTACAAGATGTGTCCCACCTACGGTACAACACCATGCAAAGCCTTCAGTTCAAGTAACAACATGACTCAAACACCAAAACTCTCACAAGGTTTTCGCGCAAAAAGCAGAAACAATTATGAGAAATAAATTATAGTGCATTTGCTCATTTCAGAGGGGATCTATCTTGATCTGTGTGTCTTGTTCTCCTTCCCGAACAGGTAATGCCGAGCCACATAACCAATCCTGGAGATGCCGAAGAGAAGAGATATTCTTGCCATCGTGTTGATCGTGTTACCCTGGACTCTGCTCATCACCGTTTGGCACCAAAGCGCTATCGCGCCACTCCTCGCCATCCGCAAGGGTATGCGGCGCATTCCATCCTGCCTTTCATTGGCTGCTTTAAACATGAAGTGGGCCCTAAACCTCACACTGCACTCCAGCTTTAGACCATAGGCCATTCATTTAGAGGCACTTCACCAGATCTCAATAACATCTCAGTGTAGATTGTTTGCATGCATGATATACACCTAAAAATGACTGTAGCTCATACACTGGCAATTTACAAGTACTGACTGAGTGCATATAATGAATTTACCTATTTGCTTGAAAATAACAAATCTATGAAATATACACTATTGTACAAATTGTATGATTATGAGATTGTTTATATCCAACTGTCTTTCTGTCAGCTGAAGAGAAGTCATTGTCGAGTTATGTGTCTAATCTGCACGCCTTTGTCTTCTAGGCTGTCAATAAGTTCCCCCGTATGTTCACAATTTGACACATTGTCCTCGTACTGCATTCACAGCTTACCCATTCACATGCCTTGGCCTATCTCTTCATAGTTTCTGCTCACACGGCACTATGTCTGTCAGTCGTTTTACCTAATTGTGTTTTACAGTTTAACTACCCCTTAATTCCTCGAGTCAAAAATTCAGCCCAAATAATTCCTTTAATCAACAATTTGAAATGATAAACATTTAAACTCCCTCGTGGTTACCAGGCGAGCTTTCTGGAATGCCCTGCATCTGAGTGATTTGGGAGATACAGTAGTATCCACACTGCACACTGTATACAAGTCCATGTCATTAGCACATGCTCACGAGCCCCCAAATCATCCCAAGAGACCGCAAACCAACGGTGTGAAATGCCAAGTATGCTGCACAGTGAACAAAACCAAATGAGAGTGACAACAAATCAATACAGCTCTTTCCCTCTTTTTTGAATTTCCTTGGAAGTGAAATATACATGACCCCCAAGCAGTCTTGAGTCAAACCCAATTTACCTTGACACTTGGATGGTGTCTGATAAGTTGTCAATCACAAAAAGTACTAAAATTGGAATTTAGAATACAATCTTGTGATTGGCTAAAGTTTCTTGTGCTTATTGTATTGTCCTCTGGAAAATCACATCTATCTGGTACGCCACGTTAAAACCCAGAATTATTTGCCAATAGTATTTGACCCAGCTCTGCCCACAGGCTTCCTTTTGTTTGCTCTTAAAAGAGGAGCTAGAGGTTTTGGCAGGGTGCTTGCTGGCAGCCTGTGTTGAACATCTGGCCATCAGCAGATTGCGTTAATCTATGTGCTGCAGAAAAATCCTCTTTATGTTTGAGGTGTGAATGGAGCTCAAGCGGAGTAGTGACAGAGATTGCCATTAGCTGTTGCACAATGAGGAAAGAAAGTAACGACCTTAATGATTCTACAATTACGCTCTATCCATCATAAGGAAGGCATGCTATTGGGCCACGACATCATTCCCTCACTCATTATGTGTTTCTGTCACCACCATTGCAGCTGACGTTTTCACTACTCTTTAAGTCAATGCGTTGCTTTTCCTAGTCAGATTCTTCTTATGCTCATCCAAAATGAAAAGTAGCAAGAAGCTGTGTTTTGTGTAGCACGACATTCACTTCACTCCAGTAGAGCAGCAGCTGCAGAGATCTTTGATTTGTGGCTAGGTAATCTTGTGTCATATGTCCCACATAACTGCAAAGGTTGGCTAGCCAAGGATTGAAGCTTACCTGAATGTACTCTTGCATTGACCCTACTGTATAACCCTCTTATCATTCATACCGTCTTAATAAAAGATTTGTGAGGGGTTTTACACACAATATCTTTTTGACAAAAGTCAACATAAAAAGAAAGGCACGTCCTCTATTTTGCTGCTCCCTCATATCCAGTTTTTCCTTCATGAAGAAAACAAAACCCCTTGAGTGGGTTGCCCGCTCTCAGGGAATAGAATAAGGCTCATCTTTCCCTTCCCTTTGCTTGCACTGTCTCTCTGTCCATCAGCTGTGTTATCCTCTCACAGTGCTTGCTTCCGCTTTTTGCAGCCTGTCACCACCTAGTAAAAGAGATCTTTATCATACCAGAGAGGCTTGCAGTCCATCGCCACCGGCTCTCAGGTACACTTTACCCCCATTGGGTTTAAGTCACCTGAGGCAAATATACAAAGGGCAGCCCCAGGGTGTGCTAATTCCTTACATGCCTTCTCATCCCCAAATCTGCAGATGATGGTGTCGACGGCAAGAAGGAAGTAGGTGGCCAGGCACAGGACTCCAAGGAATACTGTGCCTCAGATAAGGATATTGTGGAGGTGGTGAGGACAGAGTATGTGTACACACGGCCACCGCCCTGGTCCGATGTGCTGCCTACTATCCATATCATCACCCCCACGTACAGCCGGCCGGTGCAGAAGGCAGAGCTGACACGGCTGGCTAACACCTTCCTCCACGTGCCCAACCTGCACTGGATCCTGGTGGAGGACTCCCAGAGGCGAACGCCACTTGTCACGCGGCTCCTCCGAGACACAGGGCTCAACTACACCCACCTCAATGTAGAGACGCCCAGGAACTATAAGCTGCGGGGTGACACTCGGGACCCCAGAATCCCAAGGGGCACCATGCAGAGGAACCTGGCTCTGCGTTGGCTGAGGGAGACCTTCAACAGCAACAGCAGTCAAGCAGGAATCGTCTACTTTGCTGATGATGATAACACATACAGCCTGGAGCTGTTTGAGGAGGTCAGTAGTGGTATACAACAGTCCTGTTGCCCTGTGGTCAGTGGTGGTATACAACAGACCTGTTGCCCTGTGGTCAGTAGTGGTATACAACAGACCTGTTGCCCTGTGGTCAGTGGTGGTATACAACAGACCTGTTGCCCTGTGGTCAGTGGTGGTATACAACAGTCCTGTTGCCCTGCCCTGCCTTTTTTTTACAGTTTGTCACAATTGCTTACAGAGGTTTTCTGAAACTATACTT
>OOFE01012196.1:0-12597 GCA_900323365.1 Monocentris japonica | reverse complement strand
CCTCTGGCGTGCCACCTGTAAGTGCCACTCAGGAGGACACACGCAATGACAAGAGTGAGAGGTACGCCGTGTCAGGCGTCCATTTTGAAAACGTTTTCTGCTCCCGCTGTCCTCCACCTGTGCCTTTCTCCTCTCTGTCTTGCGTTATTACCTCCCAGCTTTCTTTGCTTTGCTGTCTTTCTCTTCTCTCTCACATGCCCTTGCTTAACCTTTCCCTCCCTCCTTTTTCCCCTTCCCTCGCCCCATCCATCCAACTCCCTACCCTCCATTCCTCTCTCCCCTTCCTCACCCGCCTCACCTTTAGTCTCTTTCTTCCCTGCGGTATGCATGAATGCAGGCCTATTATCAAGCCGGCTGTCTCATCATAATTATGTGTTTTGTCATAGGCTGCCTCTGTTGCTGGTGATAAAAGGGGAGGCTGATTAAGCTGAGGGAAGGATATTGATTCCTATTGACAGGCCCCTCACTTCAATGAAGGGGATGTAAATGAAGGTTTTCAACAGTGCACTCTTTAATGACTACGTACCATTAAAGGCTGATATTCTCCTCCAGTCTAAAAGGGACATGCATCACTCACAATGGTTCACCAGGGACACTTTCTGTTACGGGGATGTAACAGAAAGTGGAACGAGGAACGGCTGGAGGTAGGCAGCGTGGAAAAAATAAAGCGCCCGGGAATGTCCATCAGTTACGCCAAAAGGGAATCGCGACTGACAGAACGAGGAATCAGTTAGATTGTCGCCACAATTTATAGGGGTGTTATGGTGCTCAAGTGAATCGTTTACAAATGAAAAAGCATCCATAACACCCTGGGTCAAATAATATACCAGGTCTTTTTTTTGAGCACCACCGAGCTCAAAAGTAATGCCGCTAAACCTGCTGTCAGGACTCAAAGCAGCTAGTCCTCCATCTCATCATCTCTCTCTCTCTCCCTCTCACTCTCTTTATCTCCCTGGGTCTGCAGCAGTCAAATAGCTCCCAGTAACCATGACCGGATACAGAGGCTGAGGCACGAGTTCCAGCAGGCCCAGCAGGAGGAGGACCCCGAGGACCACCAGCACACCTACAGCTTCGACCAGTCCTGGGTAAGTGTCCGATAGACGCTGCGCTCCGCCAGAGCAGCGCTGAGCTGCACAGACCCCTGAACACAACCCTCAAAATCCCTCTCCACCCCCTGATACACCTCTGGACACTCACCTCATCTCCAAACTCACCGGCTACTTAATGGATTCCCTGAAGTTACCTCAGCTCCTTTCCTAGTCCTACTGAACCCAATCTGACATTTACTTCTCTGCCTGTCAGTTTGTACGTGACCTGGCTAACCTCAAGCAGAGGTAATAATGTGTTGTCAGTAAAACTATGATTATCCCCACTGTCCAATTAGTTTAAGTCAGCCTGGATGAGAAAATGGCAGTTTACGTGACAAAAACATTGCACACGAACATCAAACTGTTTCCACTGATCATTCCCAGAAGAGGTGATTTAGTTATCCCAATATTTGACGGTAAGACAAGAGACAAGAGGTGTGACTGAAAAGTAATATAAGTAAATAATAAGTACTGAAACCATCCATCTAAATTTCTCTGATTCAACCTTTGACCTGAAACTAATTGCTAAATACTCATCTTTACCAGTGTCATTTCTGCCTTTTGGAAACATGAGACTTTGTGGCTGGGAGTAGCAGAGGGGATGAAGAAGAAGGGGAACATTTGATAACAAGTGACTATTCAGGATTTGGAGGCAAATAAGGGGAGAGAAATTGAAGACACAGCAGCACACTCTTCATTTTAATTTTCATTAGACTAGATTAAAGGGATTTTTTAAATTAAAATTTGAGAACAGTTTTCTCCTCATACATGATTGATCTGTAACAGCAATGGGATTTACTCCTCATAATTGCAAAAATGTAATCAAGTTAATTCCTTTGTTAATTTGTTCAGACATGATTTATCTCATATTCCCCCATGCTGTGCACAAAAAGTTCAACTATGCCTGGAATGTCAGTAAAGTAGCTTTTCTGCACCGCGCTGTTGCGCCTTTCAACATTTCCTTTGAGGAAAATGTTTCCATACACATTAACTGATCATAACATAAGCTAACATAAGCTAACATGCTATTTATGTAATAGCTACGGTTTTGTTGTGGTTCATATAACTCATTGGTTGGTCGTTTCTTGAAGGTCATTCATCCTTTTATCTTCATCTGGGAACAAGCACTAATAGAGCCAAACACATACATCTAGCCGTCCACCAACAGATCAAAGGTCAAATAATTGTGTATCTTTGCGATGTAATGGCTTGAGACAGACATGGCTTTTTTGTCCTGTGCCTTCCTGACCTGGGTGTAGAGGAGGAGGGGATAAGAAACCATGAGAGGCTAATTATGGCATGAAGTAGAGCTATTTCCTAAATTGTGGGTCAGAATGTCGAACTTTGAAGTTGAAATATTTGGCCAGTGCCTGGAATTCCCCCACTGGAGAATTATCAGTATCCTCAGTGTTCCCACTTTGACAATTAAATTGGTTTGGAATGGAAGTCTGCTGTGGCAAGCATCGCATTGTTTTTCTCACTGTCTAAATGAGCTTGAGGGTTAGACATGAACTTCCTTCGAGGGTTTGCCTGAGATCAGTCATAGCACCGTACTTCCAAAGCACGTTCCTATACAGGGGAAGGCTGCCTGACTTCATTTGCCCTGGATTAGCTTCAGTGTTAGCCTTGCTGATGGTTGAAAATCGTTGAAAGCCACCGGCTTTCTCTAATGTTGTCTCAATGTCTTTGCCTCTCTCGCTCTGAAGAAAGGAGAAGTTAACTGTTTGTTCAGCGCTGAGCAGTCTCAGTCTGTCTCTCTGAACCTCTGAGCTCCTAATTGCTTGTGATTGTTGACATTGTTGAGCGTCCCCCTGCTATTCCACTGGTAATAAGATATAGGGCCGTCCCTCGAGTATTGAAGTCTATTTTATTAGCCTTCTTTCATGTTGTTTTAGTGCTATGAGCAAGGATTCACAATGGCAGAGCTTGTTAGGGGAGCTACAGAGTGCCCATGTAATGTGTTGACACTGATTAGAGGAACAAGTGAAATCCTGTCATAGTGTCATCCAAAAGCTAAACGGATACGGCTCTATTTAAGATGAACACTGCCTTTGAAAAAATATTGGCATGGCAATTATCCAAGTATGAATACAAGAGGTAATGTGGAAAGGAAAAGAAGGAGAGAAAAATGTGTTATGTGGCACAAAACATTATTTTTTAAAGAGTAAATACATTGTAAATCAAGCAAACTAATCCACATGAATAGGGCCTTCTTCAGTCTGAGTTAATTGCACTTATGATAACTTATTTCTTTCAACTCTTTGTTATACCTGTGGAGAGAGCGATACCAATAGCGATAGCACAGCAAGAGCAAAAGAGCATTTTTCTACTGAAGAAAAAGTGTCATGAGAGTCATGTCTTGTGGCTGCATTGCATTATGGTCTATTGAGGCTAATGTCAGTGGAGAAATTGGTATCTCTGCCACTTCTACGACGAATTTCTCCCTGTATGACTACTGACTGGAAAGCAATGCCGGCCAGTTAGCTGTACCCCGTATGTACCAGGTGTTTAGGTGTGTATTTAAAGGACACTCTCCAAACATTTGATCGTGTAGCCTATTGTTTTATTACCAGGCTTTCTTTGATGTGCAGGTTAATTTGATTTATTTTGTTACGATGGCGCTATGAAAAGCTACGCGTGTGAGTGAAACCTGTGTGTTATCAGTACGTTGCTGTGTCTGCATGATCAAATGTTGTTACCGTTCATGAAGGCTGGAAAGAAATGCAACAGACAGTGCCGGTAGAGAAGGAGTGTTGTGTGGAGCTGCATGATATGTGACTTGAAGAAACCATCCAATGAACAAGGTGTTCAGATGGTCTCCCTCCCTACCGGTTCCAGCCCATGTTTGTGCCTAGGGTGTTGCAGAGGGAGCTGAGGTGTGTTTTTCTGCGAATGCCTGTAGTGACAATGTTGAGGTCATCCCTCCAAACCCCCAGCTCCTCCCTAATGAAATAATGACCAGAAGGCCTCCCTGTCTATCATTCAGCCCCCAGCCAACTCACACAATTAGAGCCGGCGTGTTTTCTCCCTCCCCGCCGCCCCGCGAGATTCCCAGATGTTCGTCGTAAAGTGCTATGTATTTTCTAGAGAGTTGCCTTTTCTCTCACTCTCTGTCTGCAGCAATAAAGTCAATTTGTGCTGTTGCATGTGCATGACCACACAGAAGAGTGCCATGCTGGTATCTTGGATCAAACACACCAACGGCAGCTAGTAAAGCAGCTAGCCCTCATTTGTGTGAATTCCTTTGATTTTATTATGGTTTTATCCGCCTCTACCAGGATGCATGGTGTATGTGTGTATCCAAGCATTTATGTTTGTGCTGGCTTGTGTTAGTGTGCATGTGCTGCTTGCACATCCATGTGCGTGTTTGTTTGTTTCCTATGTGATCGTGTGAAATGTAAACCACTTTCTGCTGCAGTCACTCAGTCTTCCCAGAGGCTAGGGGTCAGAGTGAAGGCAAGACATACAATATAGCTCTGTATCATCACAATGGATGAGCCCCTGGCTATAACCACAATATACAATACGTGGAGTGCGCTGTGTGATATTGCTAAATCACAGATAACACACACACACATACACAACACACTCGGATGTACGCACGTGCACACATGCCTATACACCAGGACATTTATTGTACACTGCTTAGATACCAAATTGCATTTCTGTTTACAGATAAGATAGAGAGAGCAGAGGGATGAGAGGAGGACAAAGGCGACACAGGGAATTACTCTTTTCTCTTATTTTGGGCATAGGAACATTTTTTAGCACTGATAAAAGAGTTGTTCCAAACATAGCAGAATAGTGTATTTTGTTCTGTCTTTTGTGCCTCGGAGTCCTTAAGTCTTAAGTGATATGGCGATAACCAAACGGACTTCCTATTCACACTGGATCTCCAGGAAGTGGCGGACCACACAGGTTGTTCTCAGATGGATACTCTGCCCGGAGCCACGCACTCCAGTTATCGCAAATGGACTGGGCTGGCTGTTAATAAATTGGCAGAATTGGGTCGGTGCGATACTTCAAGAGTGAATCATTATCCAACTGGTCTTTTGAGTTGGTGTTTCACTCCCATTCTCTCACTCCTCTCGTTCCCTCCACGTTATTAGGCCCATTAGCAGGTTAAATGTATTCCACATGTCTGTTTGTGTGCTCCCTTGAAGCTATCCCCATTGCGGTGGGGGTTAAAACGCAGCATTGTAAGGAGCCTAGGGGAGTAAAGCCATATGTATGTACTGACCCATCACAGCAACCCGCTTTGATATCTAAAGGAGCGGGGGCGGGACCAGCTGTAAACCAAGGAATATGAAATATTAGGGCCTGGCTGTCTCGCTTATGTATGGAAGGTCTAAAGCTCAGCTCCTTCCCAGCTGCTTTCATGGTCCCTGATTTTTGATAGCTGCAAATAATTTTCATAATTGTGCCCCCCTACACACCGTCTGTGAATGTTCTCATGTTTTAACAGGTGGGGAACTCTTTTTCTCTCTGCTTTGTCTGTGACACGACCAAGGAAACAAGGGAGAGATAAAAGCGTGCTGTATCGACATCATTTTTCACATTATTGGATAAAAACGAACACGGACGTCTCTTTGATTCGATTTCAACAAATGTCATGTTTTATATGGCATTGTATTCTAGCCCTAACATGGAATAATCTGATTCTCCTTCCCTGGATAATGCCATTACGCTGACTGATTTTCTCTCCTGGCTATTTCTCATGCATTTCTCTTGGCATGGCGTCATCCACCCTTCAGACTTGAACCTTGAATCCCGAAGTGTCAAGAACCTCCGGATTCCTCACCGCTTCCATTCAAATCGCATTAAAACGTTTCTGTGTGCGTGACTAATTATTTTCTCACCGCCGCGTTCGGCCCCAATAAAATAATTTCTCCTTTCCCCTCACAGTTAATCTGATACTCGTTTATGTGCTCAACATTTTCTGAACCAGAGAAACGTGTTGTTGCAGCGAAACCTGAAACATATGAGCCCAATTCACCTGACACAAGTGTAATAGTGTTATGTTTCTGGTGCTCAGAGGGGCTCGGGAAGGGACTTGGCGTGGATGCTGAGCGAAATGTAATTGCGCTGTTATTACAGCTGTCCTTGTGAGAAGGAAAGCAACCATTTCAAGAACACAAGATGCTCCCAGGTTGACGTTTTTACTGACAGCTCATCCACCCACCCACACACACACACACAAATTAGCCAGCCAGCCAAATCTGGAAAATTCCTCTACCAACAACTTGAGTAGGTTGTTTGAAGGAAGGTCCATATTTATTTCAAAAATCTAGTTGGCTAGTAAAATGGTGAAGATGGCTTTTTAATATTGGAATTAATCAGCCATTGTGTCCCCCCCTCACACACACACACACACACACACACACACACCTGCCTACCACATCGCCATCCAAGACTTATGAAAACTGACGGTCCTGCCATTCTTGCGACACCTACTCAGCTCTCCTCTGTCTAATTGGCTTGTCATGTTCTTTAATCAGCCAGCTCGTTAGCAGCGCAGTGGTGTTGAGGGAGATGATGTCTCCATGTCAACCCCTCTGATGATCGCAGACAACAAACACACACACTCACACACACGTACTGAATGAATGGAGCTTGGTAATGGTTATCATTGGTGTTCGTTTACATCTACAGCATGCTAGTGGTGCTCTATTTACCTGAGCATCATGATAAAATAAACATCTGTTGTGCTACTCTCTATCGCCACTTGATATAACACAATAGTGATTCAACCTGTACCCATTTGAGGAAAGCTTTTATTTTTTTATTTTTGTTTTTTATTTGCCGTCCATAACACCCGGTGTCAGGCAGGTCTTTCCTGATTGTTTGATTGACAAGTGATCACCAAAAAAAAAAAAACGTTACCACTTTAACAGAAATATGACACGCCTCTTCATCCAGTGGTACAGGTGCGTTTTCAGTGCCGTTATCATCATGGAATCACATCAACTAACTACCTTACTCCCCCCAGGGTAGCTGGCACTCACAGGAGGCATCGCACTGTTTTACCACCTGCCATGCTGAGGGAATTCTAATGTATCTCTTTGTGTGTGTGTGTGTGTGTGTGTGTGTGTTTGTTTGTGTGTGTTTTCTCTCAATTTTCACGTTGTGTGTGTGCTTGGTTTGCAGGTAATTTATATCTCTAATCTGTGTTTGTGTGTCTGTATCGCTGAGTCCATATTCTTGACTGTGTGTAACCGGGTGTGTTACAGGCCAACAACGGGACGGAGACGCCGAGCGGACGCCGTTCGGTAACAGTGGAGACTCAGGACCTGAAACAGCAGCAGGAGGACAGAGATTTCCAACAGGCCCAGAGACAGTACAACTCCCTGCCACGGTGAGACAGACAACTCGCCAGCCGACCCTCCTTACCTCCTTTTCTCCCATCTCTCTGTTGTTCTGCCTGCCTGCCTGTCTGTCTCTCTGTGCATCTGTCTTCCTCTTTCTCCCTCCCTCCCTCTCTCCCTCCTGTCCCTGTGACTTATCACGTTCTTCCTGCCCTTTCTCAATCTCTTCATTTCACTTTTTCGATTTCCATCTATTTTTTCTCCCCTTTGCGCCTTTACTCTTTTTCTTTTTTCTTTGAGTGTCTCTTTGGCTACCCTCAAAGTCAATCACCACAAAGCCACTTTCAACTCATCTCCAGACATTTAAATGATCCTTGGCAAAAGTCTTTGAATCCAATCATTTAATGTGATCGCTTGGAATTATTTGACTGATATTGGACTTAACTAAGTCAGTGTTGACCCTGAGGAAGTGGTGACTTTGTCACCGGCATCACCCGCCTCCAGTACCTCCCTCAGAGTCCCTCATAATGAAAAACAGCTCCAATACCGTGTTTAGAAAAGGAAATTTCTCTTGGCGATCTCCCGCCTTCCGCAGCTTGAGTGGACTTCAGAGCTACGACCGCTGCTCTTCATCTTCTTCTTCTTCCTGTTTCCATCCTCTTGCATATCTGTCAGAGATACCAGTAAGGCTTAACATATCTTCCATCTCGAGGCCCTCGGGGGTGGCGGAGTTTGGTATCGCTATTTGCATTTACCGATCCGCTCTGAACCTGTAATCACTTTTTAGTCGATGCAAATAAGGAATTCAACCGATGCCGGTGGAAAGCTTCCGCACTTTAAGCTTTATATATTTAAAGAGAAAATCAATCTCCACTAAAGGCACTAATACTTTACTGTGACTGACTGACTGAGGGAATTAAAGTTACCAATAATAAACTTTATTTCCTCTCCCCCAACAACAAGCCAATACCAGTTTTTACATTGTGAAATATGATTCACATGTTGAATGTTGGAGTGAAGTCTAATTTATTTGGGTTTCTGCAGGATCATATTGTGTTTATTAGGTAGTACTGTTACACTGCCAGTTTAAACAATGACAGAACACTTAATGTGTGTGTTTGATGGTGTGTGTGGTCTCTGATTTTCTTGGCCAGAGAAACTCTCTCTTCTCTCCTGCGATTTCAATCTCTCTCTGCACAAACAGCTCATTTCTTCACAGCCGCAGTCGTACGCTCTGCAGTCTCTGAACAGTCACAGGCGGGTCGATTGAAACATGTTCCTGTCTATGGTTATGGATTTGAGGTCCAGTATGGACTGTAGAATCCAGTCCAATCTATACATTCCCCTCATAGGTGTTATCTGCTGACATCCTATGTGATGTGACAGTTGCTTCCCACCCCCTTCTTCCATTACTTGACATCTCCCAATAATTTGCTTCTCTTGGGAAAGTTCATCCTGCCAGCCAAAAGGCGAGGCTGGCCTTTCATATGCATTCCTCCCATAATCTCATAGCGTCTTTTTTTAGTGAGGGGTCACATGAGCTCCGGCTTGACCTTTGAACCTGTCCAGGCTTGTATCTGGACACGGCTCCTCATTAAAGAACTAAAGCCTTACATCCCCAGATTAATAACCACAATCCCCTTCAACCCCAGTCACCTCTATTTTCCAAGCCTTCATCCCATCCTTCCCTTCCAGGACGGGAAGTGGGAGCAGTCATGCATATAACCCGAAAGGGGACATTCCCCAAAAAACCTCCTTCCGAAAAAGCTTCCAGAAGAAGCCACGGTAGCTGGTTATCTGATGATGGCAGGGCTTAGCTCGCTGTCTGGGATGCGAGGATTGGACGAGTGCTAATGAAGGCTTGTTGTCAGAGCAGGATTAGCTGTGGCAGGCTATGGAGGGCAGGGAGGGCTGAGAAGGGAGGGGGGGAGTGTGTTAGCAGGAGAGAGAGAGAGAGAGCGCTGATTAGCCTGCTAGAGACACACACTCATACACAAGTATTTACACACACACACATATACATACACACCCATGAACACACACACACACACACACACATAAATGCGGTCAGGATAAACGTCTTACCAGTGGCCTGAGTGCACTGGCAGTGGCTCTCCCCTCCACCAAACTCAAACACAAGCTTGCATTCCTCGTCCAAAACAACTTAGTTTGACGCAAATAAGGAAAACATTATTTCAAGTTTGCAGACAATTTATTTGTAAAACACAGCAGAGACTGTTTCATAGATTGGTGCATTTGTTTTTTCTTCCTTTCGTGTGTGTGTGTGTGTGTGTGCGTATATCTGTGTGTGCGTGTGTTCGCACTCTCTCCTCCTTTTCATACACTCTGATTCTTCCCAGCTGTTTTAAAGAAACATGCAGCGGCCACAGATTTTTTTCTCCGAGCCAACTTCCTGGCTTTGTTTGTTATGTTCTGTCATTCTAAATTTACCCCGCTCTTTGGCATGATGTATTTTCCCATCCCCTCCCTCTGTAAATGGAACTAATCTACTTTGTGACATATTCTGGCGCAGGAGTAGAGGTGATAAGAGACCCAGCTCCCCTGATGCATCAATCACGATTACATTCCTGTGGAACAATGCCATCTCTGCTCCCTTCTCGCCATCGCGGTATATTCTTCCCCTAAATCTCCCCTCTCCTCTTATCTGTTTTATGAGCTAAAAGGGCAACACAGATCGCTGCCTTGTGAATCGGGCGTCTCTGGTTTCTAAACAAGCAGCGCACACATGAGCAGTGCTGGCTGGTTTGTTGGCCAAGCTGGAGTGTAAATGCGTGGCGGCTCTCCCACACAGCGAAGCCCAGATCTGGCGCATGTGGTCGGGCTCTCTCTGCAGCCTGTCCCCACATCTGCCCCACCACCAATTACCCTCATGCTCGCACATACTGTACAATTCACACACACACACACATGCAGGAACAGACAGCCACACATGTAAGAACAAAACACAGTGTGTGTGATTAGAGCACACACATAAGGTGCATACTGCACACACACATTTGTCTATGCATGCATGCATAAAGTTAGACTCACAAACACACTCACACACACATAGCAGTACCATGTGTTTCAGCTCTTCCCCTCCCCTTAGTCATAGGCCTGCTATTGGTGATGCTGGAGATGTCGGATGAGAAAGACTGGAAAGGCTTCTGGAGAAAAATACTGATTTGATGAGGAAGAGAGAGAGAGAGAGAGAGCAGAACGATGTGGGTAGACGAGCAAGAAGAAGAGGGCGCAATACATTTTCAGGTTTTAGTATCTCATTGATGCAGATGCGTGACTTTGGTTTACACGGGTAGAAATAGTGTGAGAGAGTTAATGCTTTTGACATTTGGTCAAAAGTAGCATCTCTTTAAAAAAAAAAAAGCAGCAGAACAATACATGCAAAAAAAGAATCAGAACCATTTACTTCTTTTTAAGGCCTCAATTTCAGAAGGAACAAAAATGGTTTGACAGAGGTACAAGCAGCCTATTCTGTCCTTTGTTCCTCCCGAGCCCTCTGTGGAATGACAGTCGCCGAGATAAGAAATGCAGGCGCATTGGGCTAAAAGCATGCCAGGGCCCCTGTCTGCCTCTGCAGCCCTGCACGCCGTGAACTCAAAAGCCTTTTAAGCGCTCGGCGGGTCAGTGAGGTGTGAATGGGATGCCTCTTTGCACCCGGACGTAAAAGACACTGTCACAGGTCTTCCATCGCACATCGCCCTTAATGGATCCCAATAATGGAGGAGCAGACTTAACACGTTAGCCAAAGACCCGGCAGTTCCCAATGATGGCTTTTCAGGGCCAATTTCAGGGAGGGCGCCGCTAGGGCATGTGTGGTGGAGGGCGTGTGTGTGTGTGTCCGTGTATGAGTATGTTTCTTTGTGTGAGAGATACTATGTGGGTGTCTTTACATGCTTGCATCGGCGAGTGTGTGTGTGTATGTACGTGTGTGTATCCTGGGCCATCCTGTCAGTGGCGGACGGAAGACAGGTAGATGGCGGATAACGCCGCGAGGCCTGCCATTACTATGTCTGTGCTGTAAGTGCACCTGTTTGCATCTCCAGAAAGGAGCTAAATGGATGAAAGCAGCCGTTTTTCTCGAGGAAGTTTTAACATTTGTGTTTGTTTACAATGTGGAACTAATAGTCCTATGGGCGTTTCAGGGCTCCTCCGTTTGTTTCCTGTCTCTTTCATGTCCACATATGTCACTGGATTCAGTGTAATTATGGCGGTGGGCTATAACAGATCCCTCTTTGCTCCACTCATGTTGCTTTTAGTATTCTTGCTCAACTCAGCCACCGGATCCGTTAAATCTCACAAAATGTCAGAACAGCCACATTTACAACTGAAGCGCAGTTTCTTTTGAATTCCCTTCAATAGTGCTGACCCGAGGGCCGCTGGGAGAAAAGCAGCAGTTAATACTGAATGCCATCAAATGGTATCCACGTCTTTTTGCTGTCTGTTTTAGCAGCTGTTGTAAGGCAGTACGATTGACCTCTTCCTCATCTCTTTGTGTTTAGGCAACCTCGTAAGAACCCCAGCACGGTGTCCCAGGACTCTTGGGACAAGGCATACCCGCCGGGGGACAGCTTCCAGGCAGCCAAGGAAAACCCTCGCTACTCCAGCTACCAGGGGTCGCGCAACGGCTACCTGGGAGCATCCGGCTTCAACGCCCGCGTCCTCCTGGAAACCCAGGAGTTACTGAGGCAGGAGCAGAGGCGCCGAGAGCAGGAGGCCAGCAAGGCCAGGCTGCCTCCCGCACAGGAAACCCCCGGTGGCAACACCTACGACCCCCACAGAGACCACACTCAGGCCCCTGGCTCTGCCCCGGGCCAAGCCCCACCTCCATCTAAGGGCCCCTACCGACAGGACGTGCCCCCATCGCCTTCACAGCTGGCCAGGCTCAGTAGGCTTCAGGGTTCGGAGAAAGGGAGGCCATTTTACTCCTGAGAGAGCGATAGAGGGACTGGGGGAGAGCGGGAAGTGGGAGAGGGATGGGGACTGATCTCACGGAGCAATAATGAGGGAAAGAAAAAGAACGACAGAAATCGGTTGCTTTTCAACACGCCAAGATACAAAGATTTTTATGGGATTGTTGAAATCAAATGTTGATATTTTTACAAAACGATTTTTTAATGTTATGAATCCTGATCCTGTTCAGTTGTTTTATCAAAAAAAAAAAGATTTGAGATGTTTTATTGTCT
>OOFE01012189.1:21435-39529 GCA_900323365.1 Monocentris japonica | reverse complement strand
AAGGTCCCTGGGTGGCAGCGTGACAGAGAGGGGGGAGGTAGCTGGACGAGGTGCCTGGGAACCTTGCTCTGAGAGGATGACAGCTCTATAAGTCAGGCCCTGATAAAGCAGTCAGGAGTGACAATCTCCGGGCCCCAGCCAGCGCAGCGTCCGTCCTGCTCAGATAAACTCAGACAGGCCATCCATCAGCCTGGAGACAGAGAGCTGGACCCGCTCTCCTGCCTCAATAGAAAAGTCTCAATGACCGGCCACTGCTGGAATGCGTAAGAGTCTCTCGCTCTCCAGAGGTGGTGGGAGGAACAAAGATGGCAGTGAACCCTCTCTGAGGGAATCATGCATAGAGATTAGTGGGAGTGTGTGACACGAACCCTGTTAAGTGGTAGAGATGCCGAGTCTCGAGGTGAAAGGGTGGAGATGGTAGTCGACAATGACGGAGGTACGACGCGTCGCTAGCTGAGAAGACCACCACGGGTGCAGACAGCGGCCCAACACCAGAGAACCACCACGGCGTAATGAGAATGCGATAAGCCACGGAGAACCGCTAATGTCACACAACACATTCCACATGTCAAGCCTGCACGAAGAGAGACAAAGCCAGCGTCACTAGGAAATGAAAGGAAATACCAAGCTTGAATTCCCTTTTTCAAAGCATGTTTGGATACAACACATTTACAAAATTTAGAAAAGGTCTTGAGTGAAAAACCCAAGGGCTTACTCATGACGATGGCCTGCTGGAATTGATGCACAGAAAAAAACACTTTTGAAATGAGAAACAGCCAAGAATGTACAAAAGTCTGTACACGCGATTATTCAGTGCAAAGATCTTCAGCGGGGAAAAAAAGGCATTTCACTAGAGTTCTTCTGTATGGGCGACCTTTCTCTCTCTGCGCTCTGTTTATATCCCCACAGCTTTGGATCGTGGTCTAAGGCCAGGAACTTGTCTGGGCATCATTCCAAAGAAAATACAACCAATTTCACAAGAACAAACAATAATTTTCCTCTCTTGGTTTACTCTGGATTAGCCTCTTTGAGTTGCACGTGACAGGAATGGCGGGGGAGGTTTGCGTTGGTCAGGACCAGGGAATAAATTGTGGCTTGATTCTGTTGGAAGACATTAAATTATTAACATTTTCCAAGCATCAAATTCATTAGGATGTAAAACATATATTAATATTTTTATATATTCAACATATACTCATGTTTATAGTGGCTGGTTAATGTTTGGTCTGTTAGCCATGGAACTGTGAGCTGGCCGTGTGTAGCTACTTAGACGGCCATTGGCATCTGGTGTGTGTCATTAGGGCTGAGGATTAAAACACGATACTGATATTATACTGTTTTTCATCTCAATATTGATTCATATATAATCACTGGTATCAAAAGGTACTGAAAAAGCCTCAGAACTGTTAGATTCTGCAGATCATGGTCTTATAATATTAAGAAAAGTGAACGGCACAAATGAATGAGGCACAGAAACCAATTTATTATGAAGCACACTTTTCCATTTTAAAAATGTTTCCCTTAACAGCTGGTATTGACTTTTAACTATTTGAACTGGCATTAGTACTAAAACCTTTCCAATTATTTCCTTCCTTGTATATCCTAGGGCACCAGGTTATTGTTTACCATCAAGCACTAAGTGTCACTCTCAGGGGGAGAGGTGTGCTCATTGTGGCCTGGCACTGAGTTGCACTGCACCAGAAATAGCAATTTGTCCTCAGATTGGGGTCAAATGCCAACACCAAGGCAATAGCATTCCTGTAAAACAATAGCATTCCAGTCCTGCTTCATCATGTTACTTCATAGGAGTTTCCATTGAAAGTCATGCATATGGTGTGTACTAATGTTGATCTATAAGCACAATTTTGGCAACCTTTAATCATGCTCTCATTAATGTTTTTTACCCTGGCAGCAGAACGAGTGTGAAGAACATGCTAACTGTGTCAAAGAATGTAATTCTTTCTTCAGCTGTGATTGCGATGCATCATCTCCCTTCCTGTGTACCTAAACACTTTTCTTCGTCCGATCTTGTTCAAACACTTTAATTACACAAAAACACATAGAGGCAGTTGAATGGGCAATCCTTCACACAAAACACAGCAACAGAACTAATGACTGGAAAGTTTGCTTTGGAAAAGCCTCAACGACAACATGCAAAAGCAAAGCTGCCACTTGGAAACCACTGCAGTCAAGTTGGTGAAATTTAAATGGACAGTCCTTTAAACTCACACATACACAATACAGTATGGAAAACATGAATGTGTATTAGGAAGGAAAAAGAACGTCATAGTGAAGCTCTATATCTAGATATTAGTTAGAGCCGTGAGGACAGCACACTCTGGCAGCTTGTAGATGAGAAGTGTGTGTATGTTCAGGCAGGTGGTTGTCAAAGTGATATTTTTCCTATTTCTGTGACTGAGGTAGGAGGACTACAGCTGTTTCCCATCAGTAAACTTAGACCTTTTCGCAGTTTATAATGGAGCATAAACCCACGGGGAACATTACTGCTCGTATTATATGAGCAAGGGTAAAGCAAGTTGCTCAATAGATAGTACTGGGGATATTTCTCTCACCTAATAAAAAACTGAATGAGAAAAAAATCTAACAAATGCAATCACAAGGATTATCTAAAGAGGATCAAGCCAGCGGAAGAGCAGGAGATCACGGCCTATCTCTCAAAGTGACATCACATACGTCTGGAGGCCTCTTCATAAATCACTTTTTATCCACTATGATAACTCTGTCCTTGCTGCACATGCAATGTGACGCGCAGCAAGGAAGAATATATGACTGCCCCGTATTTCTGCTCTGACTCCAGGACAGTTACAGAAGGTGCCCTGGCGGGGGCTCATAGCCAGGTGAGGGCTGTTGTTCCATCCGATTGGCTGGGAGTGAGAGCGGCCTCGTGTTTACTGCCAAGGCCAGCAAGCTACCTGCTGAGGAAAGTTCTGCTGATATCAAAGGCGGGTTATCTGGTCTTAATCCAGCAGAGTCACCAGGTTCCCAGTTCATCTGGCCCGAGGGAACATCTGTCCCTCTCATTGAGGTGAGTCCAAAGTCTCATCAAGGCCTTATTCAGAAGAGTGGGGGTAGGGGGAAGAGAGAGAAGGAGGCTTAACCCTTTCTGGCAGGCAGGCTCATCACTGCAGGTAGACTGAAATGGAAAGGAAAAGATTAAGATGATGACTGTTATTGTTGTCTCTCTTCTATAACACTGGAGTTTTTACATTCTCAGGACATTCTCCACCACATATTCCTATATATGAAGTATAAACATGAAGCCTACTCCTATAGGTTTGAGCAGCAAATACTAAACTGTGCCTAACATGCAGGAAATTGCATTCTGAACTGAGCAATAAAATCTCTGGGTCATTCATAGCCTGTAGGTTGCAACACGGTTTGCACTACATCATTTCTCCTGTCAGCCTCTCTATTCACAGCCCACAGGGTTTTCAACTATTGTCAATCTGAAGCCATGGTGACTGGAGGATAAAGGACTCACACGGCCCCTGTGACGTCCTCTTAACACACTCATACCTGATGCTGCACGCAAACAAAAGCCAGCAGATTCCTGAAGCCTCCAGCCAGGAATGCTGCAGACTCACAGTGAGGGCGTCTTTTGTAGAGATGCAGACCACATTTATCAGAGGAGATGCATTTTAGTGGCATGGGCTTTTTCTCTTCACAATTGTCTTGTTCGGTATAAAGACCTCCCGAGGGACCAATATGAGTTGATGAATAACCCAGTCTCATTGCATCCAGTTTGAGGAACTATTTTAGAAATGTGTGGGGTTAGATTGATACATATTTGACGATATATCTGCCCAATATTGGCCTTTTAATAAAATCAGATACCGTCAGTGTTTATCCACCAATACAATGGAAGTGAGGATGATTTTGTTCAACAGGATCAGGGGTTAGTCTACCTCACCCTGCTATCCCACCTAAAACAATTTCACTAGTCTGGGTTTCAATGGAGATTTTAGTATCTGGTGGTCTAAATTCTCTCTTAGGGGCTTTTCCATCCTGCTAAGAATAGCATTCTGGGGGAAACACTGAATCCTTGGCACTTTTTGGAGTTGATATAAAAATGGTCAAATTTAAAAATACTGAATATCAGCACAAAATATCGGCTATTGGCATCTTTAATCCAAAAACATTGGAGTTGGTATCAGACTTCAAAAACACATCTCATTGGCCTAGTAGTCAGGTGGACATGATATGGGAGATACAGCACATTTCTCTGTGCAATGAAATAACTTTACACAACACAGGCAGATGAGACTTTTACTGTGTGCATGGACTGAGGCAGGATTATAGAATTGGGCCAACTTGTAAGCTTTGCCTTGTATTTTATTATTTGTATTTATTGTATGAAAGCGATGTTTTTCATGATAGATTTTTCTGACTTTACGTTACCTGTGCTGCAGGACAAATGACCTCAAGAGGACGTCTGAGTTTCTCTTGTGAGCGTGGTATGGTTAGTATCCCAGTGGGAGAGAGACAGGCGGGGGGGTGACTTCAGGGAATATGGATCAAATCATTCCTGCTCCGACTTGCTTGAAGCGGGCGTGGCTGAGTGCCTATCTCACCTCCATCCCCCTTTTATGTAGCAGGAAAAATGGGCCCAGGGTTTGATTTCTACCTCCAGGGTGTCGGTGGAGCACACCTATCAAACCTCTATGGATACTGGATCATCATGGAGCGTCACAAGAGGACGGCAGGCCTTAACATTATGGAAGTCTATTACAAGTCATCACTCTCAAAACTATCATGATGTCAATTTTCCAGTGAAAAGGATCTCTGTTACCTCTCCAGCTGGTAGAAGCCTTTGATATCTGAAGCACTTTGATACAAGGCTCACACATCTGAACAACATTCTCAGTGGATTTAACAGTTGTTTTCAGTTTTATGTTTAGCATGACATTGTGTAGGTAGAAGTGCAAAGGAAATGGACACTGTACCGTCCAAAAATTGGCCAAACAAAGTTGAAGACTCATAAGTTCAGCCGTTCACGATCCCTGCATTACTATTCACCCCACACACCATGTATACACCCTTGTTCAGAAGAATAACACTCCCTACATCAACTTTTCATTAAATATACATAAATCCAACATGGTTCAGTGAAGTACAGTGAATCTGCCTTAAAACGCAGACTGATAAATACTCAATCTATATGTAAATATGAGGTACATTGGAAAAAAATCAAAAAGCAGGAAAAAATGCATTAGCCTCCCTATTTGATCAGAGCCTCAGGAGCTGGAGTTATAATTTTTAATGGAATCTGAGGAGGGGAGAGTGCCAGAGCCGAGGCTGGGAGGTGAGAGTGTGAAAGCATTCACAGGGGAGCTGGCTATCTGAGAGGACGCCGGATAACAGAATGGACCTGAAAGATTACTCTCACTGAGTGGAAATGGAATTATTGCATTTGGAGGTCTCAGCAGCTTTTCTCCACTACCTGAATAAAACGAGAAAAAAAAAAGTGTTAACTAAAATAAAAATAACTTTCTCTTTTGCTACTCTAAAATAGTAGTTCTAAACCGTTTGGGCTCGCTACCCCCAAAAGCAAAGCAATGCTTACTCATGACCCCTGTTGCAGGCGTGAAACATGCAGGATGGTGAACGTAGACACCAACTGATGATTTTTATTTTGCCTTTTCAGGGTATTTTACTTGATTTATTTATTGGAAGACACCTAGTGGCTGCAAATACTATTTCACAGGAAAAGGGTGTTTGCCACAAAAATTAAAAACATGATCATTAATGTGTATATTAGAACTATGATGCTGCTGATCACAAGCAGCAGATATTTACTCTAAATAGGAGAACTGCCTAGCAGGAGTGAGAAGTCACCACACAATGTGTTGCACAGCAGTTCATCTGCTACTAGACATAAATGTGACATTCTATTATCGAGAGCAAAATCTATCATCTATTCGTACATTCATTCAAACTGGTTTCAAACTGTGCTATAACCTTCCCCCGAAAATCTACCAAAGGTAATAAACTGGAGAAACTGATAGAGTGAAGAAAAAAAAAAACAATATCAGATTGGGGACTGCTGATTTAAAAATGTATGAACAACATGGGTGATCATATTGGCTCAAAAATCCTAATCTGTGTCAATGACAATAAATTCCTAACGTAAACCAATTAATGCCAGGAATGCATTCACCTAAGGAGCCCTATTAAGCTGGGCTATTAGTGGGAGAGCATGCATGTAACCATATGTCTTTTATGGGGTGTGGAGCAGTAAAGGATGGTGATATGTGCCATGCAGCTCCATATTAATCACGTGGCATTCCACACATAGTGATTAGTGCCAAATTATGGCCCACGCAGGGACGTGAATGAGGTGTTCACAGATGTCTGTCAGGGCTGGGGCTCCAAATCTCTAATCGCCAAACTATAATTTAACAGCTCTGAAACAAGTTATTTGCTTCTCGTAAAAAGAGAGGCTTTTGGATCCTGGGACAAATTACCCCATAGTTAGATAAGCCAAAGACAGTGGTGTTCTGATGTCATCTTTGTCAAACGTACAAAGAGAACTTACAACTGACTGGCTGAAGTCAACACTTCTCCTATAAAATTACTTGATATTCCAGTCCATTTGAGTTTGACTAATTCTTTTTATTTTCTTGCTGACCATATATACCACATTAAAGCAACAGTTTCTTCTCCTGCTTCATTTGAGATGGTACCATTTCAAATGAACTTGAACCTGAAATTCTTTCATAATTCTCATCTTATTTTTTTCAGGTTAGGGATTTAATGGGATGCTCTGCAAATGCTGTATTTAGTTAACATTACGGCCCAACAATCTGATTGCTGAAAGTGGACTAGATATTATTACAAACCTGACTGGAGGATAGAGAGAGAGGTTATGAGAGGAAATGGGGAAGCAGCAGCCTTGATAGGTATGATCGGTGTGAACACTTCAGACATACACACACACACACCAGGGAAATCGATCCCAAATTGTCTACCAAGATGGCAAAGACATTAAACTTTTTCTCACTGAAAAAAAGTGGAAAGTGAGTCTCTTAAGTTAGAGTTGCAACAGTGTGACCTCCCTCTTGCAGACTGTGTGAACCATGGATCATAAGGTTGCATAAACAAGGTGTGATATGTCAGGAAGTTGAGTGAACTCATCGTGTTGCGCTCTGAGAGTAGCCTTCCCGTGTTGAGTGACATTGTCCAGGGTTTACAGAGCACCAACCAGCCTGTGTTTGCAACAGCAGATTCAACCTGGAACCGTTTCTGTGTATTAGAAAGACATTTTAAAGTACAGAGGAGTATCCATAGTGCTATTGATATGTGATCCATCTTTTGTCATCATCTGGAGACTTCAAACTATAGCAGCCCTGTGGAAGAGAGATTGATATCCTTATTATGAAAGACATTCGTCAAGGTCATGCCCAGTGACCCATTAACTCCTAGACGCTAGGAATGGGCCTCAGTTCTGGAGGTTAAGTGGGCAACAGGTTATGATGGAGTGAAACACGGTCTAAAGCAATATTCCATAACTCAGTTGTTCGCAGTCCCTGTAATTTTGGTGATGAACGGCCACTTATGTGACAGAACTGCAATTTTAGACCCTTAAATGAAAAGCGTGCAGTTGTGGCAGGTGGTAGGTGCAAAACATGTCATATTACATCATGAGGGCAAGGGTAATAGAGTGTAACTACATTAATGATATGTCACGCCTTCAGGTCGCCTCTGTGACCTGCTCCGTATACATAAATCCTTTGTGGCAGGGCCGTAACCACCACTTAATCCCGTGTGGTCATTGTAATTGTAAAACCACACACACACACACTCATGGACCCACATGCACATACAGGTTCCCATGTAGACACACACACATACACACACACACACAAAACAGGCTTCATCACCCATGGAGTTCATCAGATAACACCTTGATCTGTCCACACATCCAAACTACTGCACTGGCATATAATAAATGCCAGCAGCTGTTCATTAAAGCCTGTGTTTAAGAAATGAGATTAATTTCAGGCGTTTGTGCTTTAACAGGCAGGCCTGCTCTCTGAAGGCTCAGTACAGCTCCAGCTGTGAGAACACGACTCGCTTTATTACCCCCTGGTTTGCAACATACACTCCCTGCGCCTGTCTTACCATTCTGCTCGGCTGAGTGTTAAATTTCTATGCATAATAGAAAGCCGCTGCCAAGAAACACTGAGAGGTTGTAAGCATCTATTATGGGATCTGTAAGTAACAGTTAGTGCTTAATGGAAAATACAGAATCGTATCTTTCCACAAAGGCAGTTGCAAGAGAAACAGAGCAAAATGTGGGTGTATGCAGTCTGCTTGATGAGCATGTGGGATCTGTTTTGGTTGAGGGTATTGTGAGTGTCAACATTTTAAGCAGGACATCAGCGTGATAATGGTTGAAAAGTGATCATCATCATCACAGTCATTACACTCAGGACAAATGCTGCACAAGAAAAAAACTCAAGTGACTGCGTGGCCATCGACTATCACAGAATGTGTGGGCTTACATACTTTTGGAGACGTTTTGTGCAATTCCAAAACTCTTCAAGATATACTTTTCCAGACCTGCTCTACAAAATATCACTAAATAGGAGCTGGAAAACAGGCGTACGGTGTTGCATTTATCAAAAGAGAACTTCAGGTGAAACTTTCAGCAAACATATGGAGATAGCAAAGCGTTTGTTCCACAGTCCTTTGCCTCCACCTAGTGGGAAGAAACAAATCTACACGCTCCAATGAACACTGAAGACAGAGTTTAAATCCTTAAAAATAAAAACAAATTTATTTGCAATCACAGGGGAAGAATGCATGACATCTACAAGAGCATTTGTTTGAATAAAAATGCTAACTTCTTATTTACAAATTCTGCAATTGAATGTGAATAAGTTTAGCACATGCACATACAAATTGCAAATAAGCTATATTATTACACAGGTAACAAAGCTTTGCCCGCAGTCACCCAATTTTACAGCCCCTCACTGCTGCTGTGGTCCCAACAATCAACATTCAGGATTACAACGGTCACCAATAGACACAGAACGACATGTGAAATAACGAAGAGACCATGAGGGAACGTGAGATGCAGAAGTCTAAGCCATATAGGCCTACATTGCAACAGTGAGATCAAATTCACCTCCCACCCCACACAACACACACACACACACAAAAAACAAACGTAAAAGTGACTGAACTGTTTGAGATCCGCTGACCAAGCAAGGGGCAGATTCATATACACATTATGCAAGCTATTGCAAGAACAAACCTGTGAAAATCATTGTCTTCTCGCTGAAAGGAGCTGACAGCGTGTCATTTTGAGAGCTTTGTCCTTAGACTGGTAAGGCTTTACATAAGACATCATGATTCAGGCAAGAGAGTAAGCGGTGACAACACATCGATGACATCCGATAGTTCGAACCGATGGGACTGTCATCTATGCCGTAATCAATCATGACTAACACTGGCTTTCTGTTGTCCAACCTGAACCTGAACGATGGGAATTCTACTATTATAAATTGATACCTGGGCACACCCATGCTGCATTTAGACAATCCAAAAAAATCCTACAACAACCTGAGAACGGCAAGCACAAGTTAGCCTACATTTCAAGCTACATAAAATAATCACAGGTTACAGTGAGACAGCATTCAATTTACCCATCAACCACACAAACGTAACAACTTTTCCTCATTAAATTAGTACGGCTGCATCATATTTTCGATATCTCCATTTTCTGTCATTTCAACAGTGGTACCTTTTCACAGCCATCAAGGTGTATTTGCGTGATTGCATTACAAAAAATGAGATTGTCAAGAGATGTTGTAATGTGTAATCAAGGGATTAATGCTGTGTCTGTATCAAGTGTTTTATAAGAATGGGTCAGAAGTTGCACTGGGCAATAACTGTCTGTTGGGACACTCATTTAGCAGAAGGCACTTAAAACTCTGCTGACCTATCTTAGGATTTAGCTTAGAAACAACAACCGCTCACACAATCTTACTTTCCGTGTTTATCTGTAAACTTTTCAATTTAAGTCACTTAATAAAATGGATATTTCCATATGCCAGCAAGGAAAATGCAGGCTACATTGCTAAGAGTTTATCAACAATTGAAGGCATTTGCGCAAGCAACCATCATCATTTGGCAAATAACTGTTAAAAACTACAATCACACGATGTCACATGAACACCAAATGCTGACAGGCAACACAATGGATCTTGGATGATGGGGTTAGTTCCACCCAAAATGTAGCTGGAGGGGAACAATAAAAGTTACAAGATTCCAGTGTTGAGGGGAATGAAAACCATTTGAAATAAACAAAAACCCTCTATGACGTATACGACAGGCAATAAGGCATGATGGGTATGGACAATCCACTTTCTAGCACAGTACTGAGACAACTTTTCAAGACTCCAGATAGTTGGGGTGACGGCGGTGCTGTACAGGGACTACACATCTATGGTAGTGTGCTGGGTGGTGAGCAGAGAGAGCTGGATTACTTCACAGAGGCAGTGGAAGGGATGAGTGTAAATGAGCTGAGGCTGGAGGTTTCGCTTTCAGCTTCTCCGCGACTTTGAATGCTGGATGAGCCACTGCAGTGTGATATCTGAGGATGAGGTGACATACAACAAAAACAAACTCAGCAAGCCTAAAAATGCTGAAACTGACATTCATGAACATTAAAGTGTTTGTGACCATGAGGGTGTGACATAGTGTCATTTAATAATCCGATCTTATCTTTACCTATGTTGTCCTTCTCTTTGCAGGAGACAGAGTAGCAGCAGATCTCACGGTCCTGAATGGCAGACAGGTTCCTGATAAAAAAGAGGGAAAACTGTCAGCTCCAATTAGAAATGAAAACTTCTGTATCCAAAAAAAAAAGTGAAATCCTGAACCAAAAATGAACAACACAACATTGATATCATATTTCTGTCTCTTGGGCTTCAGTTTGAGAAACTGGATACTAGCTCCTGATGAATTGCCCAAGTTTAATGTATTGTATATAACTGTATATAATGTATATAATGTATATTGGTGACGTCTGAATCGTGACTTTTGCATTAGCACTGGGGAGGATTTATATGATACTCCTGAGACTGATTCATCATGTGCTAGTTATGAACAAACCACTAACACAGAAATAGACATGTAGTTTTGAATACGTGACATTTTGCCCACAATGCAAGGAGTGCCGATGGCTGTGCAGGATTGTGAACTAAATGTTCTCACATTTTTTCAATAAGCTGCTTCTCATCAAGTGCATTGAGTAGGTCTCTTTTGTTGCCCAGAACTAGAACCTGAAAAATGACAGAGAAAAAAGGGAGAGATCAATATAGGCTATCAGGATTTATGACAATCTGTGACTGAAATCTCTATAGATAACCAATTCCCCTGAGCTGCCTGTGTAAAAGAAACTAGACTAGGTGTCCCTAGCGAAGGCTTGCCATTCTGGTGTATGAGCCACGCCTCAGGACATCAGGACAACTGCAATATAAAAAGGGGCAATATTATGGTGCTGTGCCTATGACTCTATGGTCTAGTGATATATTTTGAGTTATTATTTTGTTAAGCAATTTGTAACTGCGTTTTGAAAAATTTAAACAATTAAAGTTTATTGTCATTATCATCATTATTATCATCATCATCATCATCATCATCATTATGCATCAGCATTATGCCAGTGTGATCAGACGATCCATAGGATTTCTGTCAACCTTTTGCTCATCACAGAATCCTTCCTGTTGAGGACAGAGCAGACTCGGTCACAGTAGCTGGAAGGCTATGGAGTCAGCATGTCAAACACTGTCATGTCAATTACCCTGGCAGCTTGGATATCGAAATCTAATTCAAAATCCTGGCTTGGGTCCAAATGACCACTTAGTGTAATACCATCAAGCCTGAGTCACTACAGCCCATTAGTTGCAGTGATAACTAATTATGAGGCTAATAAGAGCTTGAGACCCTGAAACATCAATGTCATGAACCAAGGTTAGGCTACAACATCACAATCTTTGGGTCTGAAAAACTCAAGTGCCAATGGCCCCTTACGGGTATTCCTTGTAGCTGTGGTTTATCTAAAAGGTTGTGGAGTTCATTTCTGGAAGCTTCTATCTTGTCTCGGTCTGCTGCGTCCACCATGTAACTGCAAAGGCAAGAAACACTATTTAGTGTTTGGCAGCATTCAAATACATGGATTGCTTAAGAACGATCATTTGGGACTAGTAATTATGTAGCATTTAGCATGTAGCTAACTTTTCCAGGCCTGGAAAACAAATTCCATGCCTTTTCCAGGTTTACGAGGGCCTTGGGAACTCCTGATTATAGCTTTCTAATCACAAAACTCATCTGCGGTATTTTGGAGTGCCCAGAAACTTACACAATAGCATTGACTCCTCGACAGTAGCGCTCCCACATGCTTCTGAAGCGAGGCTGTCCACCTATGTCCCATATCTGTGGTGAGCAGCAGACAATCAAAAAATACTGTTGGACAGATAAGCAATACAATAGCTATTGTAACATTTGTATCCTTAATAGAGTAAATCATTGTACCATTACTGCTCCATGGGGCAGAATTACCTCTAGGCTGGCCTCCTTCCAGAGTGAAATTGATAGTTGAAAAGCATCCAGCTAAAAGCTAGCAGACCAAACCTACCTTTATTGTCACATTGCCTTTAGTAACCTTCCGCATGTTGAAACCGACTGTGGGGATCATGTCTTCGCTGAACTGGCCTGACTGTATGCAAGAAAGAAAGACAGCATGTTAATTGTTACTGCAGCTACTGAATGCTCACATATGTAGCGAGTCTTCTGACTATATGGCATCTTGCACTGCATGTGATGTCCTGTTCAACAATTACCATGTGTGTCAGAGTGTATTGTCAATGTCTCTGCACCAAAATCAAAATCACTCTACATTTATTATATTTATTATTAGATGTGAGTGGTTTTGATTCGCAATACTATTTGTGTTTAGTCCAACATTATATTTTGATCATATTCTGAGCACAGGTCATGAAAGATTTAATTAGAGGATGATTAGATTATAAGAGAAAACATTTTTGGATGCTCCATTTAAACATTTGTCCAGCTTCTCTATCTTTTTTTTTTTTTTTTTTTTTTTTTTTTTAATAATCCTATGTTTTGTACCAAAATGTTCCATGAGCTCAAAATATAAACACCATATTATTTAAATTCATCACCAGGAATGAACAGGAACTGGCGTATGGCTTAAAGGTGGAGTCCTCCTGCTCTAGAGCCAGCCCACACATCTGAAACACTGCCTTAATAAGTATAGGCAAGCTTTAAACCCCTTGAGAAGCGAAGATATTTCAAATATGCACAATACATTGCCTTGGTTGTGTGACTAGTATAGTAGGGCCAGGGTCCATTCTAATAGGAAGGAAATGGCAGCTTTGTCCAGACCTCATTACAGATCACCTGACCACAAATAAGTGGAAAAGAATGATGTATCCAAGCAAGGGGGGGCCCCAGAGTATTGTGGCATACAAGTTGCAAGACTGCCACATCTCAAGGCTACAATGTGGCCTATCCCTCTGAAGCAACTGCAGTACATGATGCCTAGCTATTGCTGTGAAACAGGCTATCATACACACCCAGCAAAGAGGGGCAGGTGATTTTGGTTTTTTGATTATGATATCTGTAAAGTTTTTACAATAGTGCCCTATATGACAGTGCCAAGCAAACATTTGGGCTCAAATAACTGGCCATAGGCCATACTTCTGTTGAGAGGATTGAGGAGTCACCCAGGATGGCTACGATGAACTCCATTAATTGGGCTAGACCCAGAGTACACATTTTTCCTTCCAGCTAAATCATCAGATAGCAGGCAGTGGCCATGATGGCTCCAGGCCCCGTCTGCTTCGTTGTGCCCTTGATGACGTAGGCAAGAGGGTTGTTTACAAAATTTCATGGTGGCCAGTGTTGTCAACGTACCAGTCATGTTGAAATACCAGCAGCTATTACAAGGCACTGGCTACAGGTCTATGTACGTGACTGGTTTCGCAAGTACGCGCATAGTAATACACCAAGTTTAACTGTTAAGCTCGCCAAACAACAGTCAAATGAATCACTAACATGCCTGGCGCCGCTAGAACGTGTTTTGAGTGTCCAAACGCACCCAGTCATGCAATAGTGTCCCACGCTTACCACAAATAGTAACAGAGATATTTTTGTGACGACTGTTGTGACCATTACGTCTATTTGTATCATCGTCCACAATCTCTTCCAGGTAGTAGCCTGGGCCCAACACTGACTGTGCGTATTCGCTAACATTACTCACTGCAATCACATTGACGAACGTGGTTTTCCCGGAGTACTGAAGTCCTACTAATGTAAGCTCCATCTCCTCTTTCCAAAAAAGAGACCTGAACCAGTCCAGAAGCCTGTTTATGAGGGCCAGCATCTTGGATGATACAGCAGTCGCAGTCACCACCGTGTACTCCTGTGACTTGGCTAGTAGTCCACACAGGAAATAGCTGCGTTGTCATGTCATGTGATCTAACGGCAACAACTTGACTTGGCATCCGGTAAGACTTTACAAGAACTCCTGTTTATAATGCATTTCTAACACCCGAACAACAGCTTCACCGCTACACTGTACATAAATACATTTTAATCACATCTTTATGTATGATTTCATGAGGTATTCTTGAATTATGTCAGTTCCGACATAGCAACGGATCAATGTTTCAATTTATCCAGTGTGAACTTCAAAATAAAAGTCCCATCGTCAATTGCCGTTTTACCTGAAAAAGACGTACTGTGGTTAGAAATCAAAATGTTTGTCATGAAATTTTTGTACTCGGCTCTTCTCTAGTTGAATATAAAATTGAAACGGTTATGATATGGTGTTTTTTTTTTTAATTAACAGATGCACTGTACACCTCAAACAAACAAGAAACACATACACCTCAAACACACATAGCATTTGGTGTGCAGCCAACTGACTAACTAAGCCACCTGGAAACACAAAGAAATTATGTTTCTCTAAAAATTTAAAACGAAGACAACTACAACAAAACATTTAACCCTAAAGCACCATTTGATATCTGCATAACGGCAACAAAATATATTCACTATTATCCCACTGGTATTCAGCTAAACATAAATTAATAAATAAAACCCAAAAGTTAAAAAAAAATCCTCCTGGAGCTGTTTGGAAATCTTGAAAATCTGGTTGGTATCTACATTGCTATTCTTATTCCTGACTAACGACTCCCAATTTGTTATCCGAGATGGTAACATGCCTGACCCCCAGGGTTCAGTTCTAGGACCCTCTGTAAAGTGATACTGCGTCCTCTTCCACTCACATACAAATGATATTACATAGAAACACAATCTGGTAATGTAATTCAGCTGAATAAACTTTAATCCTCTATTTTAGAACTCAAAATGATGATAACAGGCAACCTCCTTCTGCTCAAAGCAGATGAAATTGAAATGCTGGTGTCAGGCTCTAAGCTGCACAGACCTCTTTCATTTGCAGTTGCTGTATTATCATTGATTTAGACCTGTCTTGACAATCAAATCAAGCAATATACAGAATAGCATACCTGGACCTTTGAATATCTCCAGGATGCAGCATTTCCTCCCTTTTACATTGTTAAAAGAACTGACCCATATTCCAGAGTTGACCACTGCAATGCATTAAGGCTGTCTTAACTCCTCAGATAAAACTCCTCTTATTTAAAACTCACCAGTCTGAGTACTTCTGCAAACAAGGAAAAACAAACACATTACCCTGGTCTTGGTCTCTCTTCACTGGCTCCCTGTAAATGTATGCATTCATTTTAAAGTCTTACTTGTAAAATACGAGACATTGTATTTCAATAAAACACTGATTTACTTACTCATCCACCCATACATACTGCTCACAGGATGCAGGACTCCTTGTCATGCCATGCATTAGATAGAAAACAGCTGGGGACAAAGCCTTCTCCTATAGGGCCCCCTCCCTTTAGAACGATCATCCTGCCATTATCTGCTAACCAGAAATTCAGTGTCTCAGTATTTAGGTCCAGACTAAAGACCCATTTATTCAGCACAGCATACAATATACCTGAACTCTCAGCTGCAGTCTATCATTCTCTTGTATTGCCCAGTACACCCAGCCTGCTTAACCCCAGGGTGTGGGTTTGGCTGAGCAAGTTACTTTAAAAAAAGAAAAAGAAAAATATATCTTCAATTGCTGAGCTATAAAGGGTAAACCCTTATTTGATCTTATGCTCTGTTTAAGTCTCAGTTCCACACATGGCCTAAAATGCCTGCTTAAAGAGATATTCAACACTAAATCAATTTTTTGAGCTGTAAACATACTTGCATGACTTCTGTATGGTGAAACCTATCAATACTGGACATAAATTCAACATTGCAGATATAGGTTTTTCTGCCTGTGGTGAAATTGAATGGGATTTTTGGATCCCATTTGCCAAGCGTTCTTTTCTTGAATAGTGAAAGTAGAAATGAAATATGACTAAGCTATTACATATTTTAATGCATTATTGAATTAAAAATACATATTTTGCTAACAACCACTGTGCTGTAGTCACTTCTTTTTCATTCATTTTTCAAGTATCTGCTAAGACAGGCTGAAACTGTATATTTCATTACTCTTCAAGTCGACTGATTGCAGATGATGGCAATTAGCAAAGTAACCAAAATTTTATTAGGCTAGACAAATGGATCATAGGTACATAATGTCACAGAAGAGATCACAGCAGGTCAGCAGGTTTTATCAGAGGCAGGAAAGCACTGTCAGTCTAATCATTAGTTTTGTTGATGCAATCATGTTGTGAAATGCAGATGTACAAGGTCACTGTAGCCTGCATGTTCCAACCGTTCGATTCACTCGGTCTTAGGGCAACCCTTTAAACAAAGGAGGAAACACAGAATGATAAATGGTTTTGTTGCTTCATTGTAGTGGACTACAATGATTCGATGCCTATAATTCTGGGACAAAACGTTAATATAATAAAAATGTAATAATATGAAAAATAATGCAAAAATGTAAGGGGTTTTATTACCTGTGGCCTGACAAGTGTATTATATTTCTCAGGGGCTGCTGCGCTCATCGTTGTTGTGTAAACAGTAACGCTGGGAAATAACAATCAAGATATCAGCCAGTGCTAAATGCTGGTGTTGAAAAGAATATCATCGGCTAATATACAATCTGATCACTGCATACAAACAGGCAAATGTTAGCTCTGAATGTCATACAATCAAAATTTTTGCAATGAAACTCTACCATTCCAATGCTATACGCTATTTCCCATCTGCTAAGCTGTGGTGTCAAACAAAAGCCTTTTGACCTTATTGCTGAGCTGAGGCAAAGGGAACTAAAACCCATACTGTGCACACAAATGCCCCAGCTCAGCAACATGAACAGTCATGTGATTCATTGAAACAAAGAGATGATAATAATACACAGACAACTTCCTTCTTACCCATTACACACTGGATACACCGACAAAACCTGGTGGAAAAGTCTCTGTTAAAACTCTGCACTTTGTTCCTGAGTTTCACAATGATCAGAATGCAACATTGCACTTGTATGTTGTCAGTTTCTCTTAGTATCAAGATTTTCAAATGTCATGTGTACTTTCGCCCCATGAAACATTCTTGAGATTTGTTATTAGCCCATACTTGCCTGATAAAGTGTATCCATGTTGATGTGATCTTGGCCAGTAGAATTTAATGCTTTGTAGGCCGCTTCCCTAAGAAATAAACAAATAACAACAGTGTACTACTACTCCTGCTATTTTGGATATATTGTTTATTTCTGTGCTGCCACAGATCATGTGCGATGAGTCACAAACCTTCGATGATCCTTGGCTGGGGGTGGAAGCCAATGGTCAAAGTTTGTCTCTACTCTGTACCATCTAGAAGGGGAACAGATATTTTTTTTACATTCGGCAGTTCAACACTTAACCAAATACCCCCCTTACACCATATTCTGCTTCCAAGTAATGTTGAATGATCCTTTGTTTTGCCTACCCTCCATTCAGAGGATCCAGTGGCCAGATATCAGCAGGGCCTTTTCGGTCTCTGGTTATCACCGCCC
>OOFE01012182.1:0-29130 GCA_900323365.1 Monocentris japonica | reverse complement strand
CCCCCCCCCCTCCTCCGGCCAGGCCTGGCCCTGACTATGAGCAAGATGACATTTGGCCAGTTGTGGCATGCTGCTGTGATCACCATCAGCCTTCTGAGAACAGGAGGACCCGCTGATTCCCACTGCTAATTTAGAGTTGATAAGACAGACCGCATTTTTTGTCACTTCAGGGTGCTAAAGTCGGAGGTTCAGTGGAAGAGCTGCAGCTAGTATCGTGCTCTCTTCTTAACCTTTAGCATTCACACACTCACACACACTTCTGATTTCAACCATTCTGCACTGCTGAATGTCAGGTTAATTAGAATAGCGGTGTCTGACCATCACAGCATCATCGAGCTGCTATCTCTACTTTCAGTGATTTCACTGAGAGATTTGATAACCTGTGAGACAGGCAGCCACATGCAACATGATTTTATAGCACTGCATTTTCCTTCAAAGGTGTGATGGATTTTCATGAGCACTTCCCACTTTTTGAATTTTTGAAAGACAAAAGAATACATCAGGCTTGACAGAATATCCCACAACACTATTGTCTAGTTACTAGTTTTGGTGTTGCTTCTACCCAAAACTCAACTGCTCAAAAAACAACCGTTGTAGTTTCAGAAATGAAATGTAACTTAAAACCAATGAAGATTTAAATGGTTCATGATGAAATTCTGATATTTGTGAATTTCTTTATCCAGCTGTGCTTAATCATGTCTAATTGTGACTATTAGAGATACATGTTTACCTCCATGATGCGTATTGTGGTTTTATTCCATACCTTAATACATTTTGTGACAGTTTATTAGTATGTGCCCTCAATTCACCACTAAAAAGCACCACATAACTGGCTACATGGTCAAGGTGCCGGAGGTCTGAGAAACACCGTTGCCCAATGTCATCAAGTTCAATCAAAACTCAAGTACCTGAACAGGGTGTGAAGTAGCTTCGCCGTCTTAGATTTGATGCAAGTTGATCCATAATTGAGTCATCTGTGATTACATCCCCCCTGCCTTGTCTCAGTATCATCATGAAAGACCATGATGGGATATATATCTAAGTCACATAATTACATGATGTTAAATGAGGAGGTAACTTTGAACCAACATTAAATATTTAATGTTCCCTCAAGTTTAAGCATGTCTGCATTCATGACAAGGTCACTGCCAGGAACCCCCGCACATCCCAGCGTCTCATGAATCATCCCCTTGCGATCTCCCAGAACCTTGAAGCCCTCCTCCAGTGACCTTACAAATAAAAGGAAAATGTTCCAACAATCCTTGCAAGCAAATCATTTAGTTTACAAGGAAAAGTGAGAGGAACATCTGATCTCTGGCAATTGAAGTAGGCACAGCTCTGCATCCCCACCCTGATTCCCTGTTGCAGACCTGCAGCACTGTATATTCTTCACCATACATCCTATTTTCAGTAGTTATTTTTTGCTTGTCTTATAGAAAACAATACATTTCATATGATACAGTAGAGGATTGCTAACAATGTTTGAAATGTTTATCATTTAATACGATAATTAACAATGCTAGAAATACAAAAATCTTATTATCCTCTCAAAATGTCTTTCAAAAAGATTTCCAAAACATGCATATTGCTTATTACTGGCTAAATCTAAATAAAACAGATGTTGGACATAACACATATCAACTCAATGTCAACATGTAGAAGAGTATAACTTTGAACAACATATACAGATGAAGTAATCATAAAAGTCCCACTTTTAACATGCTTTCTGCATTTCTACTTCACTGATGCTCCACCACCAAGGGGAAATGCTTTTACTTCCAGGACTGTCGAGAAGCTGATTTCTACACTGGCTATCACTGTAGAGCATAAAGAGTAGAGTAGTGGAGAATTTGAAAGAGTTAAAATAATCCATAATGGAGGGTAACAGATTTCATTTTTAATAATCTCACTTGTCATAAAATACTTCACACATCTTTTTCAAAAGACAATGAATTAACAGTAAAGAAACAAGACTCAACCATTAAGAATGTCATTTTCACATTCTGAAGAAAATTACAAATAAAGATTGACTTCAACTTGACTCTAGCCTAGTTCCCTCACAAAAATACTTTTAAAGCTTGGATTTTTCAAATGTAAACACCCTATCCACGTTTCTACAAAAATGCTCAAACAAATGGTACAAAAAAGCCAGTTGGATTTGACAAAATCTAACTTAATTCTGTTTTCAAAAGGCATGACTGAGTTTTCCTGGACATGGTTCATCCTTGTGTCCTGAAATTTGGGTACCTCACTCCCGATGGACCAGTACAAAGAGACCCAGCATGAAGAGAACAGCATACTGGGGACAGAAAACAGGTGAGATTTCAATAATGTCTGAACATGAAGTTAGATTTAATTAAACATTTAAGTAAAACCTGCAAATTGGGATTAGGGGAGTGAGGTCAACACCCTTACCTTGAATTTGGGGTAGTCATTCATGAGAATGGTAACAATTCCAATGTATGGCACAAACCTGGAGATGATAAGAATATTCACCATCAGGTCATCTCATTGATGAATAACACAGGTAGGCCTATATAATAATACTAATCAGAAAGTAGGCACAGAGTTCTCTACCTTAAGTCAGAATTTATTCAAAAGGTTTAAAGAAAGCAACATTTTAGCCACATCACAAAAAGTAGAAAACAAGTGTGCCAGTAAATTGTAGGTGCTTGGATGGAGGGGGTGCATGATTGGAGTTAGTGAAAAACTCCACCTGTTAACTCCCAAGTGCTGTGGCAGCACAGTGTTGTTGGAACTAACAAAATCACTGAACAAATATTTAGTTTGTGCACTGACTTAGCCACTACAGTTAGAAAATCACCAAGCTACTTGCTGGTATGTGAATGTACCGGACACCAACCTAGACCTGCTGATGCTTTTGTGACTTCTACCATACTGCCTGGTGTAAAAGCACACACTGTATTTCCCTTATGCAGCGCCATTAGGGCTCTGCCTGGCCTAAAGAGCACATATGATGATTCATCAGACGCACTGCAAAAAGCGCTACACGTGAACGAACAGATGAACACACCCAGCTCTTATAGATGTGCTCCCGAGCACTTCATAATGGGGCCAAAACAACAAAAGAAATCCCTGTTAGAAATGAATGTGAAACGTGTCAAAAAATGTAATCCCGAAAAGACAAATGATGTTATGTTATAGATGCCTTATGCCTTAGAGTCCGTCTAAGGCAGGGGTCCCCAACAACCGGGCAGCTGTGGACAAGCGCACGTCAGGTGGAAAGAGTGTTGTGGCTACTTTCTCTGCTCTAAAATTTAAAATGGTTGCCCTTCTGCTCCAGTTTTGAGTAAGAAACCTCTCTCACCAGTGTACAAGGCTTCTACTATATAGCAGGACAGGCAAGGTTATCTGTGGTGTTATGGACTTTTCTGAACAAAGGCCTTACCCCCTGGCTCTTCCCACCACATCTTTTTTCTCCAGCCAGTGTTGCCCCTGCTTGTACAGCCCTCTGTCATCCACTGCATTGTTGTCCCCTTTGGTCAAGAACTTAATGTCTCCATTTTCCCTGTGGACAAAGTATCAGGATAGTTTTAGAGCTCATTGTAGACCATGGCTGATTTCTCAAGGTATCTATGCCTGAATGAAGATTCATGCAGAGTGTGAAATATCACATATGCCTATCTGAACATTACTCTAGACACCTTTTCAACACTAGTCAATCCTACAAATAGCATCCTCATGCATCAGAGACAGGCATGGACCCAGGTTATACTGGGAGTACTATTATACCATGTACTACCATACCACTTTATAATTAACTGTGCGTACATACTTTTCATGGATCTTTAGTACTCTGTGTACTATTGGGATCTCTCTGCCCTCTATCCTGAAGACGACAATCTCTCCAACTCTGATGGGATCCTCTACCCGGTTGGTCAGAAATAGGAGGTCTCCTCTGTGGAAAGCTGGCTCCATACTCCCACTGAAATGACACAAATAGCAAAAAATTGTTATGAGAAGGTGTTTTTATAGAATAGTAGATATACGTTTTCAAAATTAAAATTTTACTACACTTAAAACACTGCATTCAGAATGCTGAGAACAGTAGAGGGAGAAAGAACAGGGAAAGCAAAGTCTGGAAACTGAGTGTCCTGAGGTTCTAACCCAAGCCTGTGGAGGCCATATGAGAAGCCAGAAGTCGAAACCATCAGTCTACCATATCCTCCAGTCTAGCCACAAATCCTGGGTTACCTAATCACCAATTACAACACATGCAAAAGGAATCGAACTTGCCGTTTATTGAGATAACTCCATTGTTTTCCCTGCATATCAAATTCCTAAGTTTGGCTTCTCATAATCATCTGACCTTACGAAAAGAGAAAAGGTATGAATAACAGAATAGTAGTATTGGGATATGAATAATACGTTTCTTTAAGGTCGTAGCGGGGCAATGTCAGACCGAGGTTATGGGTGATGCACCCACCCAATGCCCTTTTTTATAAATCACAAAAATACATTAGAGTGGGCCAGTGGAGGGGTGGAAGAGTTTTCAACTCAAGACCTTACTACCCTGGCAACATTACCCCCTGAGCCCATTATAACCCAGTGATTCTGAGTAGTCCAGTACTCTTGCTAGCAGGTTAGTGGGTCGAACTAGCTAGTGAATCTCTGGTAATGCACCAACAAGGTTGGCAGCTGTGTAGGCCAGACAGAACAATAATCAAATGCTTACCTGAGAACAACAACAATAGGACTCTCACTGCCAGTGACAACCATTAGTCCCTTCCAGATCATCAGCGCAGAGGACACAATCATACCAAAGTTCAGCACCTGGTAATAGAGCTGCATACAAAAATGCACAGGTTTTAAAAGTTATATTTAGTAATAATCTACACCCCTTCAAAGTTTAAGTGTTCTCATGAGGTTTGCTTGAGACTATATGCAAAACATTGAATTGAAAAGGCCATCTCAATCATAAACTAGGCCTAACAGTTAACCAGACAATCCATCTTATCGGACTTCCTCAATCATAAATGTGAGATGAAATTCAATTAATTGAAAATTCATTAGTAAGCACACCTATTCTGGAGAGAACAAAATCAGTGTAACGTTAGTAGAATTAAATGAGGGAGGTAGCTAGCTACTTTGAAGTCAGATCATTCTTTAAACAAGGCAGCCAGCTTTCATTTGGGCAACGTTACAGAGTGAGCTTTGTGAAAGGCGCATATGCGTAAAATAGATGACTTTTTAGCTAGCTAACAAGTGACAGATATTCTGCAACGTGTTATTCGAGTCAGTTAGCGGTCGTCGGCTAGTCAGTTAGCTCAGGACCCGGACCATAGAAGGAAGCGGTCGCACCATCAGAATAAACTAACGGTTGGTACATACCTGCCGCTTATTCATGCGACGAACATCGTCAAGAAAATCTATAGACAACATTGTTGCAAATACTACTATATATAAAAACACCGAAATCACATGAAACCGTTTAAAGTAGCGAACATATGGATGCACGTCAGGCAGTGAAACTTGCATCCAAATCTTCCGGGTGTGCTCAGTCGGAAGTCCCGCCCACATTCAAACGCTTTGTTGAGGTGTCGCTTCTGGATACGGACGCGTAGAGGAGGGCTTTAGTGGGAGTTTGTATAGACATGCTTTACATTGCTTTTACAACAGTTGCTGTGCACGAAACGTCGGCAACACACCAATGCATTGAAAAGAACGAAACTATTCGAGAAATTCTTTATTTTTAATCGATAATAAGTAGTTAATTGTTCATTAAAATTAAGTTTTATTCTTCCGCCAAGCAATATAGGTCTTAAACAGTAGGTAAACAACGTGGATGCTGGATGACACAAAAGTAGCAATATGAGCAGTTATTTTTGTTTAGTTCATTAATATTTTAAACACAGGTGTGTTTCTATGGAGTATACAACGGTTTCCAAAGGGACTCAGCCAGCCAGTGAGGACCAAAACTGTTTTATAGCCTGAATGTTCAGTAAACTTTTCTGTATGTGGTCTAAATTAACATGTTCCAAGATCTTTTTTTGTTTGTTTCAACAAGGCTTCATGTGAATTATAATAATCTGGTCAAGTTTTGACAAAATAATTCACACAAAACAAGCAGATTAGCCATTTCTAATTGGAGCAAAATCAATTAAGGCTTATGATCCGTGATGTAGTGTTAAATTAAAAAAAAGGTGGGTAAACTATGACCTCCAGTCAGTGGTCATCATAAGGCAAACAACTATTAATATAAACACAAATCACTATGAATTAAGAATGATAAATGTATGTCATATTCATGTCAGCCTCAAAAGGTGGGCAAACTGAGTTAAGGTGTGTTTACCCTCCACTACATCCTTGCTTATATGATTAATACTGGACTTTCCATATCACAATAGCCTCCTTCACAAAAAAATGATATCTAGGTTGACGGGTGAGTAGATTACACCTGCACTGATTACAAGCAGTTTGTCTTTATTTGACTTTATCATGTGCCACGTCTAATTTCCTGTAGGAAGTGCATTTGATTGAGTAAGTGATAAGATAATTAGTGATCACACACCTGAAGCCACCAGAATTATTAGGTTGTTGACTCAGATTGTGGGCAACACACCTGTCACACCTGTTTTAGCCACCATTAAAAAGTGGGATATGATTTCTGTGGGTTTAAATGAGTCATACTTAATTGTGTTAGTATTGTTTTTTTTCCGACGTGCTTTGTGGTTTTCTGTATTGTGTTTTGTATTTCCCCAATACAATGTGTTTCTGCAATATGTTTGGCTCTCAGGAGAGGCAACGCCACGGATGCACTGATATCACTACTGGTATCAGATGTAGGGCCTATACCATACTAAGATAAGGTAGGTGTTGTAGGTGGAGGATTTCTCCTACAGTAAAATCTAAAATAAATCAGACCAGCTTTTCATCCTTTTTCATGCATAAAAGTTTATTATGGTTCTCCATTGAAGAAAAGTGGTTTACATATCAATAATTGTCCAGTCACCCCAAACCAATGGTCTTTAGTACTAAAACTAGTTAAAACCAGTGGACTGCATTGGTTCTTCGTATTGGCCTATATTCAAAAGTCAATTGTAATCTAGTAATCTGGATTGGTACCAGCAGTGAAAATATGGTATTGGTGCACTAGACAACACTCTAGACAACATGTACTAGCCTACAGTCCTCACCACAGGACAGAGGTCCTGTGCTTTAAGTTCAGAGCATCAAAAGACAGTTCCACTACCCACACTCAGATGTGTGACAGATGACAGCATGAGGTGAGTGGGCATGAGGCTTGAGCTATCAGTAGAATCCAACAGCTAGAATATCGTAGTTTTACTTTTAATATTTGAAACAGCCCAACGGGGCTCTGAACAATATTTACAGCTTAATCTGGATATGCACAGATAGCATTTAAAGAGCAATTGAATAACATTTTAAAAACATTATATATCCATTTTGGGGAATAAAAACATTACCTGACTCTCATTCATTTATTATTTTTCTTTACCTGCTTTTTCATATTCAGGGTCACAGGAGGGCTGGAGCCTATGCCAGCATATATTGGGCAGAAGGCAGGGAAACACCCTGGACAGGTCACCAGTCCATCGCAGGGCTAACACAAACAGAGAGATAATCACTCACACTCAATTTAGAGTCTCTAATCCACCTGACTTGCATGTCTTTGGACTGTGGGAGGAAACCAGAGTACCCAGAGGAAACCCACACGAACACCACACAGAAAGGGGAAGTTAAACACGAGGCCACCATACCACTAAATCTCATTTAGTAATTTTTAAATATAGATGATCCAGTCTGTCAAAGTGAAAATAATTTATTTTATTTTGAGTTAGCAACCATTTCATAAGAGTAGGTGTAACTTTTTTCAAATGGTGGATAATTAATTTACATTTGCAGTGTAAATGAAGGCACTTCAAGTCAGTTTCTGAACAGGTTTAGACCATCTGAGTGCTACTTGTTTTCAGTGCTTCATGACTGAATTTTCAAGCATGTGCAATGGTATAAAGGGAGGTGTCACCCCTGTTCTGGTGTGGGGTGGTGGTGCTTAGGTCCAGTCATCTCTTTTAAGGCTGGGCATGATTTGATTTGAATGTTAGTTTTCATCCAGTGATGCATTTAATTCCTGATGGGGGTATTTTCTTTGAGACATTTAAGAAGATAGTTGCGCATAGACAAAGGATAAAGTTAAGTCCTTGTGGACAGTTAATGAGGGTATTTTATCAATTATTTGGTTCAAATGTCATTAATAAATTGATGCAACCAGCTCCAAACTCTAATCCAGCTATATTGTTTAATCATTTCAGAGAATCTAACAAAAGGTTAGAAAAAAAAGGAAGGTTATCCCCAAAATGTATTACCATACATTTTGACAGTATTGACTTTATTGTAGCAGATTTAGCCTTTCATTTCTCCCATGAGAGGGAACCATGGTGCAAGATATGCATCAGAATGCCATTATTTCCTCGTCAGCAAAAGCTGGCTGTGTTGTGGAAGATTACCTCAGCACTGACACTCAACTTAGCAGTGGCACTGAGACCAGTGGCTGCCTGCGACTTTTGGTGGATTGGAGATAAAACTTTTTTCAAATGTCAACTAGTCTGTGGCATTTGCTTTTCATATTATCTGCCTAAATGGTCAGAACTACTCTGCTCCGCCAATTGTAATTGAGATCATGCACGACAATATGAGGTCAGAATCGCAGGCAGCCTAGTGAGGGATTGGTGCTTAGATACCACACGGGCCAGTCTGTGTTTCTGTTTTTTTTCCTTTTCCATTTAATTTAATGAGATCTCACTGACAGTACATCTTCATTGTGCCTCTGATGTTGTACAAATAGGACTTGACTGAATCCAAGGATATAATTGTACTACCTGACATAACCATAGCTCGTGTAGACCAGTAAATTACTGTACACTTTTGTAGTCCTCGTTATCTATCAAAATAAAATGTTACTGATTCATTTCCTTTGGGTAGAACATATAATGATTTGATATGTTGTCACAAAATAAGAATGAATGCTGCAGATGTGCTTAGCGAGCTCAGGACCCAAGGCTCTACAAGTGTCAAGTCTTCACATTGACTCACATTTATGTCTGATTAAATGAGATGGCAATTATTTAGGCTTAAATGTACACACAACATTTCTATAGTTAGGGGCTTCCAATTCTTTCATTTGCTGGGTCTTGTCATGGGTCTTTATTCTGTGATTACTCTAATTGAGTTGATCCAGTGCTCTTTATTGCATTTCATCAGAACTATGAAGTTCAGTATGAGGAGCTCTGCCAATGCATGCTTTTCTCTGTAATTTCCCTGCTTTACTCATTATTTATATAATGTCTTGCAGGAATCTGATCAGATTAAGGAATGTCTCATTTTCTGAGAGAAATGTGATTTACTGTCACTTACGAACAGACAATGATGGTGACCGTGTGGAGGAGATCTTAAAATGGAGAGAATGAGCTTCAAGATGATTTGAGTTCATTTCCAAATGAACTCATTTTGATAACCTGATGTTCATAACATCACTAAAATACAGATCATTCATTCTGTTATAATTTTATCATCCAAAGACATGATGCAAGGACATAATCATGGTACTTTAAAAAGTACCATCATTTGTTATAGTTTTAGCAGCTTAGCCAGTGGCTTCCCAGGTGTACCAAAGGTTTACTCCCAGGTTTATCTTATAGACAGTTTGATCAATTGAAAATAAGGCATCATTTTATAGCGCAAGTGGACAAGCTTTTACTTTTCTCACTTTTCATCAATGGTATGGTGGGTGAAGTAACAGTAGGTGGCAGGAGTGTCATGTTTCATGATAGCCCAGCTCTTACCCAAGTTGTCATCACCTCAGTCACACTAACAGCTCCTGAAAGGCCCCTCCAGTCCCCTACCTCAGCAATCCTACGTAGCCCTGGACTTGAGTCATCATGTAGGAAACCTCTCTGTGGGTGTTTCAAACATATACACACGTCTAATGAGCTGCAAGCATAGCCAAGGTTCAGCAGCACCTAGACACACAACAACACAGACATATTTGGAAAGTATACTTGACCAGGCCAGTGGTCAAGTATACAATGAATTAGCCATGCATTTTGTTGTGAAAATTGTCAAGTTTCACAACAAAATAAGGCACCATTTGCCTCTCAGGGATGGCTTACCTATTCTCTTCCACTTTAAAGAGGAAATCTGCAAAAACAAAATTAACTATGACCTGAACATATTTTAATTTACGGTAGATTGCCTCCTTTGCTCACACAAGGAGAACATTAAAACAACAAATTAAAAACAAGTTAGTGTGGATGCCATTGTGTGCTATAATTTGCCTATATTTTGAAGTGCATTTCATTTGTATACTGTGAATTGCCATAACAGCAGCAGAAAAGAGGAAAGAGTTAGATGGTGTTTTCCACTTGTGTCTTTAGTATCACAGAAACATCTTACTGGCCAACTATCAGATTAAACCTTCAATGAAGCAGGCTCCTCTTTAATTTCTGCCCTACTGCCAAGAATACTGTGGATGTGTCACAGATTATAGCAAAATAGTTGTGTGTAAAATGTGGTGTGTCTAATAGAAGTGTCAGCTACCAAACACAACTGTCTGTCATCTCTTTCTTCTGATGACAGCTCCTGACCCTGTTGCGTTGCTGAACGACATTGGAAGTGACGTTACGTGAGCTTTGTATTTAATAAGTGTGTATTTAGCATTGAGGCGCTGTTCACACCTGTGAGTGAGGCCACCGCTTACATAAACGATGACTCACAAATAAAAAAAAGCTGTTATGCTGACTTCAATTCATGTCAACCATGAAACATGTCATTTAGGTGTAACTAGATTTTGTGCCTTTTCTTGTCTGCCTTTGCCTCGCCCGTGTATCATGTCCTGCGTGTGTCTTCGCTTGTCAGCTGCTGCTTATTTGTCTGTTGTTTTTGTTGTGTATATTAATGTTATTTTTGATGTATCTTTGCTTTTAACATGCTTTTATCTTTTAGCCCCTCTACCCTTTCCCCTCATGTGGCTCTTGTCACTTGCCAGGCCAACATTTTAAATAAGTGTTTCATAATGAGTTGCCTAGTAAAATAACAGTTAAATCAATAAAAATAAAATGTAAAAAAAAACGATTCGTGATGAGTGTGCAATGTACAGTTTTGCCATCTTTCTCCTGGTGTCAACCTAGATGTTATTGGATTTTAGCTAGATAATGTTATAGCAAAGTAGATCACCATTACATCTCACAGCTATATATTTTGTAAACCAGTCATGTAGCTGCAAATAAAACTTATGTCAAATTTTTCTTTTCTAAAATTGTATAATAATTTTTATTTAAAAAGAATGGAATGGCAGAGAATAGATTATCAGAGGCTAGCTCTAATATAACCAGCCTATAGCCACTGTGCTGCTGTATGTCAGATAACAGGAGTCACTGAGATAACACTGGGATATTTATCTTCCCAAACAATGACTATAATAGTAAGTGAATGTACATGTCAGATAGACAAGGCAGGGTGTCTTTAATCCAGCCCACTCCATAGTATTTGTGGCTACCATGTTGCATGCTAACTTCTATCAAGAATGGCACTTTCTTGAAATGAACATTTCAATTTCTTTGATAGCTTCTCCAAATGAATAAGGCACAATTATATTTATTTTATAGCCATTTGCATTTAAAAGTGCAGTTTCTAAAAATGCAATCCACTGTAACATTGCAGGTATTACAATATAAAAGCACAGCACCGTCAGCCACTGTACAACAGTATAAATGAGCTACATTTGGCTTGATACATTCCTGAAAGGATCAACAACAGACATTTACTCATGTATCAATATATACCCATCCATTAAACCTGTGCCTTATGTACATTAGGCTTGCTGTGTATCCATGTCATGGTTTTATTGGAATTGACTGAATTATTCCCCTGTATACTGTGACAGACAAGAAATATTCATATTGGTGCACTTACAGTAGACATAGTGGACTTAATGCCCCTCCAGTCCAACATTTCTTTATCCTTGACATTCATGTAGTACAGACAATTACATTGACCTGAGATGAAATTGGGATCTACAATCTGTGACCAACAATGATATGTGAATCGATGGAATACAAACCCAGGCAGCCATTGTATAACATATGTTGTCTCACTTCCACTACTACACTGTTGAACGCAGGATACAGTAGATGTGGGGTACAATGGTTACCACAACATGTAAGGGAGTCGATCCACAGTAAGTGATAATGCCAAGGAATGGTGGCTCTTAATAGGTAAATAGTTAGGTCAGTTTCTTTAATTTCATTATTTCTCCTGGTCTCTGATGGGTTTCATAGCTCTGCGTCATAGCTCAGAGGTGTCACCAGCCCTATTATATAGTTCCATTGAGAAAACCACTGACATTTGATCAGGATATTGTGCCATTGAGAAATTCAGTGACATTTGAGGTTGAGAGATAGCTATTATACCTCATCTTTGATGAGGTATCATCAAGGGCATCATCAGCTTTTTATTTAGTGGGGGCCTTGCTGCTATCTTGCACTGATTCAGACTTTCTGGGCAACCTGGGGCTGCCAGCAGCTTTCCTGCCGGTCTGAGGGCTGGAGGAGCCAGCACCCATCTTGCGTTGAAGTAAGGGGCTCCTGGAGCCCTTAGGCTTGGACGGTGTCATTAGAGAGTCCATGGCCTTCAGGGACCTCAGGCTGAGCAGACCACAGTAGTAGTTACATTGGTGCTGGGACACAAACTGCTCAAAGACTTTGGGGTTCCCTCTGGCAGACAGACTTTGATACCTGCAGCAATACAGAGCAAGACACAAAATGATATAATTGTTGCAATATAAATGTAGATTTCCTTATGTGTGGGGTCATTGTCAATGTGAGGGGCTATTTTCACAGTATGAATAACAACAGCAGAATACAATTATACCAACCCTGTTGATTTGACTGAAATTCCAACATGGCTGATCTTAGTGTCAACACCTGCAAAATAATCACATGCAACAATGTTAATTTTCTGTTGTTGAGGCAAAATATTCAGCTGTCATGGACATGACATCTGTGCCTGATTGTATCTTTATGCACTTGTCATAGTAGTGCAAGACATCCTGAGGTGTACATCCAGCCTAATTTCTTGGGCAGAGTTAATGTTTCCACGTACCTTCCAGCTGAGTGAGTAGCAGATTGCCATTGGTCCACTGGTGGATCCAGTGCTGCAGGGCACAGCACTTCTGTTCCACCTCAGACCCAGTCCTCATGACTAGTCTGCCTGTGTGATCCAGTAGAGAGTATTTCAGATAGACTCCCTTCAGATCAGCCCCCACTGTGGCATAGGGGATAGTGTTCGCTGGTCGGTAGATCAAGTAGACTGGAATCACCCTGCGTATCAAAGGTCGTTGTTACTTGAATGAATTGTAGGGATGCATTATGGTCCGTGTCAACAATACTCAAGAAGATGTTCGTTTTTTATGACGAGTAAACCGATCCCACTCACTCAAGAGTCGGGCCGAAGTTTTCAATCACCCTTGCCTCTGCGGAAAAGATTTTGCAGTATTCACGAGCCAAGTTCTGTATTCTGCATTCCTGTTTGCAGAACATTGGAGAATAGCCAGTTTAGATAAACACAACCGACATTAGTACATTTTATTAATCTTCTTTTGATCAGTTCCACAGTAATCGTATGGGGGTGGCAGGAATGGCACTTGACTGATTCAGCTTAGCCCTGGATTTGTAAATTTATTGTGTGACATATTCAAAATTAGCAGGGATGAAGAATTTACTAAATCAAATCTTTCACTTGAGAGGAAGCCAGTCTTGATGTGATATTGGTGTATTTTTTGGATGATATATTATGATACATTGCAATAACTTTAGATGGTGTCTTATATTGAAGCATAGATTTTCTGCTCTGCGTTGTCTGCTTAGATACTGTCCTTCATTGAAGGACAGTCGCCTTCATTCTGTTTTTTCATTTTGTCATATGATTTCATAATTCTTTCCACACCTATTTCAAAAATAAAAATCCCCGACTCTTCTCCAAACTCTTCTTTTGATTTACTTGCCTGCTTGGCGATTTCCAGGTTCCTCTCTATGAGGCAGCGTTCTTCTTTGCCCCCATAGGTGATAGGGTTGCGTACTTTAATGATACACGTGGTCCCAGACTCAAACACAGGCTCCAGGCCGTAGATAACCTTCGCCCTCCAGACTTTGTGAGAACAGCCATCACCAATACGAGATTCCTGCATCATTATGCGGCCGAAGAATTTGTTGCCCCAGACACCAGAATCAGCCACACCCTTGTTCAACAGTAAGGGTGTCATTTCGATTTCTTCTCCAACTGCACGCACAAGAGTATGAGAGTGCAAAGCCAACAGATAAGCATTTCATGTCATTATAGGAAAAATAGCGTTGCAAAAAGACACAAGTAATCTGATTATATTAACTCTCTTCTTACCACCAAGATCTTCACGCAGAGACATTCCAGTAAGGACTGCAAAACGACGAGAGAGAGAGGACATGCACTAAATATTTACTGCAATTAAAATGTGTTTTTTTTTACAACAAATATAAGATAAATGAGTACATACTATCCACACTAAGTAGGAGGTCTGTCGAGTCTGTCCCATGCTCATTTGTGATTGTGCATCCATAAACACCACAGTCTCTGCTTGATGCCTGAACGATGGCTAGATTTACCTGAGTCTCATCTCCTGCACTGGGAAACAAAAAAAAGTTTACACAACGTATATCTCCCGAAACATGCAATATAAGCTTAATACAATAATAATAATAATAATTCCAAAATGAGATATCCACCGTCACAATTTTACACCTACCCTACACAAGTCTTCACAAGAGTGAAACTTTCTATCATGTACACTCACCAGCCACTTGATTAGGTACTCATGCTCCTTAACGCAAATAGCCTGCTCCTCCAAACAGCAAATCATGTGGCTGCAACTCGATATATAAAGCATGCAGACATGGTGAAGTAATTTAGTTTTTCGTTCAACCAAACACCACATAGTACCATGTACCAGATGTGGTACTAGATAGGTGTACCTAATAAAGTGGCCAGTGAGTGTATAATCACTATTATATAATATGGAATGCCTTTAAAATTAAGACCTTTGGTAAAAAGAAATATGAGAACATTTTAGAAGCTGCAAAAGTTTATATTTTCTAAAAATGTTACCAATAATGAACTTTTCCAAATATACATTTTCTTATAAAGTTAGTATACTACTCTGAGGATTTACCTTCTCATAACCTGAGCAATCTCCACTTCATCTCTGTACCATTTGATAGTGGAGTCACTAAGAATGTTGAAGAACTGGCACCACAGTTTCAAGTGTCCCGAGGCATCGGAGAAGGACTCCCCCCTAATCTTACGGATAACCTGAGGAGCTGGAAGGAGAGAGGGACCCCGAAAGAGACAATTAGGTAAAGATATACACTTTCCTATGTTTCACCTTGCTCCTTAGTATGTGTAGTATATCAGTTAAACCACTCAAGTAATCCTTCCTGGCAAGTAGCATTGGCCCCTTTTATGGTAGTGCCAAAGAAAACAAGCAGTGGCCACATAGAGGCTCTGGTTGGCACCTCCCGTAGAAGCTCAGCCAAAGAAAACTACACTTAAGTTGAATTAGATGAAATGAAATCACTTCCTCAAAGCATGGCAATGTAACAGTGACTACTAGCAAACTACTGCTAGCAATTACTGTGCAGTAGAGATTTGTTTGTTGCCCAGCAGGCAAGATTGTGAGGCCTGGCCACTCTAATAATGGCAGTATTTCAGTTACAGTAGCACTACATGAAAACTTTCTCCCCTATAAGCCAACATTTTAAATCAGACATGAAGGGCATTTTACCTTTGAATGGGTCATGCTTGTCCTCTGCAGGTTTTCCCTCAGTCTTGGGGGTGTTGTTGGGCTGGGTGGGCTCCTGGCTTGGTGCTGGAGTCTCCAGTGCCATCTTCCTCCTGCTCAAGAGAGGAGAACGCCTTTCTGCTGGAGAGGTTCGCTCGCTGGGCTGAAGTAGAGGTGACCGCCGCAACAGGCTTGGAGACACAGAGAGGGTCACAGGGCCCGGGGAAAGCTTGCTGCTCTGTGTAGATACTTCCTCTTTCTGAGGTTGGCTATCAGCTGGTGATGTGGACTCATTGTCCTCTGATTTGGGCTTGGGTATTAAGATTTTGCGGCGAGCTCCAGAGGCTAGTTCTTGAGGGGTAGCAGAAGGTATGGAGGAAGAATAATTTCTTTTCCTTAATAATGGACTAGCTTCAGTATTTGGAGGGGTTAAAGATTCTGTCTTTGAAAATGCCTCAACCATAGATAAAGAGCCCTCCTGATTAATAAATTGAAGACTAATCCCTTGTGTTTCAGTGACAAGTACACTTTCTGTGTCAAACTTTTGTATATTCTGTGAACCACTCATGGTTGTTTTGAGTTCTTTATGTTGATCTAAAAGTGTGGCAGAATCTATTTCAGTGCTCCTCAAATGAGTTTCACTGATGAGCTGAATTTCTGGGGTTAAATTTTGTATAAATCCTTTGCCATGAAAACGTTCCTCATTGTCATGCTCCAAAATAGACATTGAATCTTGACTGCTGGCCTTTGTAGTTGGTGAGAGCGCAGAATCCTTGTCTATTACTGTGCTAGTCACCGGTTTCCCATGCTCTGGAGTGATAATCACAGATGGGTTCAAACTTGAGGGAAGTCTATTGGTCAGTTCCTGCTTTGGAATCATAGGAGAAAAATCTGTTTGAACATTTTCAGCCCGAGAGAGAGAAACAACAGGACCATCTTTCAGAGGAACGGGAGTTGATGCTCTAGGTTCCTGCACAGTGTCCATGGCACCGTCATTATACTTTTCAGTACTGCCAAGTGCTGTGCTGCCCATGTCTATGACAGAGATAGGAGGGCTCACAGAAGGATTTTGCAAAGCCTCAACAATTGGAGAAATGGCATTCAGGGATTGCATTTGTTTGTGATCCATTTTAGTTAGTCTATGGTGAACTTCCAATTGTGTAGCCTTTAAGTTTGTGGGAGGAGTAGGAGGAGTGTTTGTCTCAGTTTTCCTGTCAAGCTTTGACTTCTTCACTTCCAGTTTGCATTCTCTGTTGTCAACTCTTAATTCTGGAGATTTCTCTGTAGCTGTTGTAGGAGGAGGTTGTGCATGGTCAGCAGGGATTGGTATGGAAGTCACTGAATTTGCTATTGTGGACTCAAGTGCCTTCATCTGTGATCTCAAAAGTTCAGCAATAGATATGACTTTTGACACGTATGTTGGAATTTCTTTGAAGCCTTTTATTTGTTGCTCAGATTCATTTGCGTTATGGATGCTTGTATTTTCTGGATGTTTCGTTATGTTTGGAATAACAGTCTCAAATGTATTCAGCTTCAGATTTTGTGATTCTGGATGGCTCTCCTCTGCCCTTTTTAACACGGGTTCATTCTTCTTAGTTTCTTTCTCAGACACATCCACAATGATAATGTCTTCTTCTGCTTCCTCTCTGGTCTTTTCTATTTCATTTTGTTCACTCGTCTTAACTGCAACAATTTCAGTTTCCATCTCAACTATCCTTTCATTTGGGGCCACATTATCAGCCTGCACTAATAACTTACCTACCTCATTACCCTCTACGTTCTCATCAATTTGTATTTCTGTCCCCTCAACAGTTTTTATAGCTGTCTCAACTTGGCTTTGCTGGACGGTGAACGAAATGTTACACCCTGGGGTGTTCTCACCATCACCGGGTCTTTCGAGGGGTGACTTTTGTAGGTCTGTAAAAAGGACTGTATGGCTTTCATTTGATCCTCTGGAATGATCCCATGTGTCCTGTGTCATTTTGTCAGAGGCTGCTTGGACAGGACTGTGCAAAGTAGGGGTCTGGCTGTCATCTGTCGTGGTCTCTCTTCCTGATGGACTCCTTTGTGGTGATTGTGCATCCATGCCACATTGGGTGGTTAGTGGTTCGAGGTTGACAGGTGCTTCATTCCTGTTCATCTGTGCATGGGCCTGTCTAACCTTGAGGCACAATACAAGCAGATGTTTCCATGCTGTAAATACTTATTCCCTTATCCCTGGCTATGCTGGACATGGATAAACACATGTAATTTTAAAAACAGCAACAGTGTAACTGGCACAACAAACAAGGAACAGAATGGAAAAACATTAGAGGGAAAATGCACCCAAAGTCCATGCATTAGTTTACAAACATGCACATTTGAACAACCAAAGCTAGAATCCAGAGAAGAGAATCTATGTTGTTGTCCAGAGGCACTTTCTGGACCTGCTCCACTGACATTGTAAGACAGACTCACTTTGGGGACTCAGGAAATGCTTTTACTTTCAAATGAGTACTACTTAATTGTTTTGCAAATATGTCAAAAGCAGGATCCCTGGGTACTATCCTAGTGTCTACACTCACTCTCTTTTTCATTTCCAGTGAAGAAGGTCCAGGAGATGTAACTTGATTACCACCCAGATTAGTTTTTGCACTCTTATTTGTAGCTTTGTGACAAACCTGTATACTCATCTTGACTTAACTGTCCCTTAAGTAAGTAGGTATCCAAATAGCAAAACCTGTGAAGGCTATGAGATACAGCAGGTGGCAGATATAAACCAAAAAGGCTGGTTAGCTGGCTGGTTAGTAGTGCTCTGGTGGTACTCTTTGTCATAACAGTGATAATACATGATACTGTGATATTTCTGGTATTGTATAGAGTAAAATCTGAGTACGGTGCACTACTCTGTAAAATCTCCTCAAAAACTCTCTCCAGTTTAAATTTGCACCAGAGTCTCTAACAGACTCCATGTGTCATGTGTCACCTCATCATCCATGGATGAGATAAGGCATGATATAGCTCAAGGGTCATTCTCTTTGCCCATACTCTGCCTTGACATTCCCTCAAAATGCAACTGCATGCTTCAGCTTGGGATACATTAAAATCACACGCATTCAGTGTCATCATGAAAGTATGATGTTTGACAGCCTAACTGAGACAAAGTGTACTGCTAATTCCCTCTATCACAGTGCTTCTAACTAAGTCTGACATGGGTGGGCCTATTCACAAGGAAGAGGGCTATTTTAAGTGGTAGTGTGGCCAGAGTGGAATGTCAATAATTTCAAGAGGTGCTTCAGCCATGCAGTGTTTTGTCTCAGCTCCTGATTCTATACTACTTGAAGTCAGGGTCATCGCACAAAACTATTTATGTAAAATAATTACATGCAGCCTATGTGATGTAACTGAAAGCTTATCAATGTGAAACTTCAAAATATATTTATTTTGGGAAAGATACAGCAGGCATATTTAGTGTTCTTGGTATTTTGGAGTTTTCCATAATCTTCATCACAACACCATTTATTAATTTCTACTTTTCATTTAGAGACCAATTGCTTGTTCGCTCAGACCATGTACTGACACGATTACAGTCAAGATTACAGACCGCCAAATTCTTACAGGGAGTACTTTATGTAAGACCTTATATAACCCTTACAAAGCCAAATTGCTATCATAAGAAACGCAATATTGGTCTTCTCTCAGATTTGTGCACTTACATTAGGCAATAATATAAATGCAATGCAGCAATATACCTGTTGCATTTGTCAGTATGTGCGTCATTTAATTCTTGTCACACAGCAGGCCATGCTTGTAAAGGTTATAAATAGCCACAGGATGCTTGTGTTACTGATCTCGCCTGTGTTGGCAATGCAAAGCACTCATGAGCTCATGCGAACAGGGTCACTCACCTTGTTCAGCAGCAATGGCCGAGACACAGACACATTCTTTTGGCTGGGGCTTGTTTCCTTCTCAGACAGCTGATCTCTAGACAGTTCACAGGGACGCTGAGGCAAAGCATCCTTGCTTTCACGCTGCATGTCCACTGACTCAAGGTCTCTGTGTGCTAAAGTTCCATCAGTGGATGTTTTGGAGAGCTGTGTTGTTGCTGAATCCAGAGCCACATTTACAGCTTCACACATTAGTGGGACAATGGCCTTAAGTTGGGGTTCTGCTACTGAGGACTTCTTGTCAACTTCCATGACTGTAGCATCCTCTTGTTGTGTTTTAGTTATGTCCTCCTTTACTGTGCTTAACGGTTGTTGGGGTGCTACTGCAGGACTTGATCGTAGTTGTGTTGAGGTAACGGTAGGATTTGGGTTCTGCGATTCCAAATTTTCCTCTGTATTTTTATGTCCAACTTCCTTTTCAAGCTTTGCAGCTTGTTTACATTCAGGTCCTGACACAGTATGATTTGGAGATGGGAGAGCAGCAGGGGATAGTAGGACAGTGGGCTGCTCTTTTTGTGAAGGGACATTTACATTTCCCTCTACACGTACCTTTTCTTCCTCTGAAGGCATATTATAAACAGGCATTGCTTTCTCTGTTGCTGATTTCTGACACTGTTCTGTCACTTTTCTGGAATCTGAATCCAAAGCTGATGAATTAACAGCGCTCTCTACTTCCATAATATCCTCTTCTAAAGTCCCCTGAGATTGTAATGACTCTGTGGAAGCCAGAGCTACAGAGGCCTCCTCATTTGCCCTTCTCTCCTCAGACACCCTCTCTGCCTTCACACCCTTTGCACCATTGGAGATCTTAATCTTCTTCTTGGCAAAGGGTGTTTTGGGTTGGTGTGCCGTGAAAATCTTCTGCGCAGAGTCATATATGTATGTCATGCCGTTGCTGCCATTTTCATTGACAGCCTGTCCATTGGTAATGGGAGAAACTGCTCCATTAGTGACGGGGCCTGGCTTCTCCTCCACTTCCTCCATCGTGGTCTCCTGTAGCCTGGCCTCAGTCACAGCAACTGGGACCTCATGACTGTCCTCGGTCCCCTCGTCTTCCAATGAGCTAGGGGTGATGAGATAGGCCTCCATTGGGGACCGACGTTTCCTCTGTGAGCGATCTGGACTGATGGGTCTTAGTTGTTCCTGGTGCCCAGGCCCCTGGTTCTCCTTACCCTCCAGTTCCCTGCGTTTGTTCTCAGCCTTTTGTTTGAGCTTGGCAAAGTACCGCTGGTGGATCTTGAACTCGTTCATTACACCCACCTCCAGAACCCCAGAACAGGACACAATGCCTTTAATGTTGCTCGCTGATGCCTGGTATATAGCTGCATCTTCCACAGTGCAGCTGAGGACAATTTTAGATAACATTATCTCAAGATAGTTGAATCTTGACAGAAACAAACGTAGATAATGATGACAAAAAAGATATGCTGTTTTGGCTATGTAGAGGTGAGAGGTGTTCTTCGAGAAGTGAAGCGATTCATATCGAGAAATGTGGACCCACAGAATTCCAAGGCACTCTCTCTTCTTAGAAAATTTAAAAGCTTTTATTATTTTGGTTAATGCATAGCAAAAAGATTAAAACAACGCCTCAACTTGTTGGCTGCTTTCATCAGAGTGCATTTTTTGCAAAGCATTAACCCAAATAAAAAAGGCTGTTTAATTTGTATAAGTTAAAACAGTGTTTATCTTGGTGGAAATGCATTAGAACTACAGTCAAATGTTAATGCTTCGAAACATACATACATACTTGTAAATGTGCAGGGAATGGTTTTGTCCATTGCGGAATATTTCATATTTAGGCAGTCCACAGTATCTGTCTAACATCATATCATCTTTATACCAAATAACGTCAGGGGTAGGGTAACCTGAAAAAAATGAAAAAAGCCAACAAATCTGTAAGTGATAGTAGAGATGAACTGACATTTTGTCAGTCATCTATAAAATGGCTAGCACTTTATTTTACTCATTGCAGTGTATTCACCATTTTGTAAATAAAAATATTTTACCAGTATTTAATGAAAATGTACCTATAACATAATGCACTTGAGGTGTGTAATTACGCAATGTAAGTGCAATGTGCACTAATATACGTATTTACAGTTCCAACACTCTTGAATAGTGAATCATTTTGGTCCACCAGTTGCCTACTGCCAAAAATGTTATCACAATTTGTACCTTGGCACTAAATGACACAATATAGCAAAATTTCGGTAAAGAAGACTGGACTATTGCTCAGCTGTACTCAGCTGGAATTCTTGTTTTGTCAGTACATTTTCCATTTCCATTATGTTGTTACTTGTTAGCACATTATGTACTAGAGAGATTTTCATCAAGTACTTGTGTCTTTACAACATACAATACATTGGAATAAGGCCATTGTGAAGCAGTGCCATTGTATCCATTAGCAGATGCTTAGCGCAGTGTTTACCTGTAACCACACAAGTGAACTTCACATTGCAGTTCTCAGACACAGCTTTTGACTTCAGGGTCGTCTCAAACGAGGGCTGTGTGTCCTCAGTTAATTGTGCCATTACACTGCAGAGTGTGCTCCTGTAAAACAGGTGCAAAGTTGTAGCTCAGCAATTTATTAGGCCATTTCGCATGTGTACGATTACTCTTCAGTATAGATCAGCAGTTTTCAAAGTTTGGGTCAATACCAAAAATCTGGGCTGGAAAGATTTAAATGGGTGTCTGAATTAGAAATTGTTGCCTTCAACGGCTGAAGTTGTGTGAAAGGCCAATTCTAATTTTAAATGAAGCCCTTAGTGACTGGTATGCTATCCAGCCATAGCTGTCACATGTCCCTGATCTAGCAAATTCTGCCAGATCAGGCAGCACAAATGCCGTTTGTGTCGCAAGAAAAATGATCTTTTCAAAATTTGGGCCCCAGATCAAAAGTTTGGCAACCACTGATTTAGATATTCCACAAATATCCACTCTTAACATAGTCCTCTCTAAAATATGCAGTATGTGGTTTATTTCAGATCACTTTCCTGAATATGATTTACAAAGTAAACAATTAGTACATCAGCTGAAGTAGATCACGTTCTGCAAAATATCAGCAACGCATTTGCACTTACTTTGCACTCACACTTACAGTATTAGTTGATATGGTTTGTCAGCAAATGCATTACCTTGTTGGCCTGTACTGAGAATACCTGTGACTTGAGCAGCTATGCAGAAAGGAAGCAAATAGATGCAGCTCATCAGGCACAATGCATGTATGCTATGTTTGGACATGACTGAAAAAAATTCATATGGACTATGAGCGCTCATTATACTGTGAAGACATCCATTACAACAACGCAGTGTACAATTTTGTCTCCCTGAACTTGTGATTACTTTCCCATTAAAAGTTCAAATCCAAACCGAGTCACTACTTGCACTTTAAGGTTTGAATTCATGTTATTAATGAGAGTAATCAAGTGCAGCACAAACCAAGAAGGGCCCAGTTCAGTTTGAGTGAAGACCAACACCAGAGATAAGGGAGTTGGTAGCCTCCCCTATCTCTGGTGTTGGTCTTCACTCAGTAAGTAAATCTTTCAAATTACTTTCAAAATGATAATGAATGTTTCACAGAACACATAATAAAGAAAGAACAAAGGAAAGTGTATCTTGTGGTTTTCAAATAAGATATGAATTGGTATCAGGCTAGGCAACACAAAAATCTCAAACAAATTACAAATTAGGTTCAGAGAGGAAAGCAAGACAAAGATTTTTTTGAAATGACTGGACTCAAGTACTACACCCATGTCAACGCTGTATTTGCTTATAGGAGCCTCTTTAGTCCATATGAAATTAATTTACAGCATTGAGACACATGGCATTAAATACAGTGTATTCAATACAGAATGCAGGCTATGTATTGAATCATCATAGCATGTGGAAATGGCCAAAATATCATACAGATGAAATAATATTAATTGCTGCATCCTTGCATGCATCATGCATCATAAGCACAGAAACATTATCCGGGTGTTAATATATTACATGCAGGTGACTATGTCTGGTGTTGACATTCATTTCAGTCTTCGGTCAGTTCACAGTTTAAGGATACAATGTTACACTTTGCTGCATATTACCCATGATGAAACAAACAAAACAAGACACCAATGCTAAAGACAGTCACGCTTTTAACCAGTATAATGATATGTGGCTAGTAATACTAATGCAAACAGTCATGCACTTCCTAGTGCTGTTATGTTGTTGGAATGCAATGTTGATCACTTGTGAATAATAGTAAAAATAGTGGACTAATTCAGGCATGGCAATGTTACAAAGGCAACTTTTAAGGCAAAGTAGTTGGGCAGTTTTGCAGGAAAGTATGTCTAACAGCATTATTGTAATGTATTTGTATTTTGTAGCCAATCTAGTTAGTGTCATAGTTTTTGCCATAGTCTAACGCTAACTCTATTAATGTTGTTTATTTATCATTTTACAGTAGCAACCCATTTTTTTGGGTGATGAAGATGGGTAGTTCTCTTAGTAACAGGCAAATGAGACACAGGGTCAAAAATAGTTTCCAGGAAACGACATGCTCCCATAAGCAAAATAATTTCTATTATATCATCTCAAGAGTGCCAGTATTTTTATGCACTGGGAGAGAAACCTAAACCTGAAGGTCAACACCCCTCATTGCTCAGAATATCTGCCTGTGTCTTACACAGCTAATATATTATATACTGTTGTTAATATATTGCTTATTGTGAAATGAGGTCCAGCGTGCATAACAGAGATGGTGCTTTCAATCAGCAGTTTATTTAAACTCTGGTTACCATGGTGGCTACAAACAAAGGAAAAACATGTCATGCACTTCTGCTTCACTCTCAAGAGGGACGTTTGGAAAATCCTGTGGTGTTGATACATTACATATATGCAGGGCAAGAGGGCCCCTACAACGGTAACCACTGTGGACTCCACATTGTGTTAATCAGGAATCTCTACCTGTTTTCTGGCCTCACGTTGGAGAGGTAGCTGCGGCTACTGGACCGGCTACTCCCACTGACATCATCCCCATTGTAAGAGTTGGATCTTCCCTCGCCAGAATAGGAGCGAGTCATCATCCTCCTGGAATTCATTTTTCCACCAGATATAGTTACACAAAGATGAAAGATTTCCCAGGAGAGAAAAAAAGGTTTCCTTATTCACCTGAAAGACTGGTAGGAGCTGAAAGAGAGAAGAGAGTGAAAATGTTAACTGTATGACCTGTATTATTTGAAAAAATGTCAACTATGTCATAGTTACAGCACAGCAGAAAGTTTAGCAAACTGTATCCTCACAAAGAAAAACATGGCCTCTACTGTGTCGTTCCATAGATTGAAACCAAATGCCATGAAGTAAATATCAGCACTAGAGATGCTCTGTAAAAATAATCTACTTTACAAGCTGACACATCTATGATTTCCACAGACAACATTCCGCAAACTATTTTCCATAAGATAAGAAGTATTTTACGCGCAGTTAACTCACCATTCACAAGTTTCTTTTTCTCTTTTGACCGATACCCCACAGCACCGACTTAAGGCACTGCAATTTCCAATCAAACATGAGCATGCGTAGGCTGCTGGACTATTTATAGTTGGCCTACAAATAGGCACAAGAGCACATCACACTTTCCAAAACTTGCCTTTGGAACATTTTATCAAAAACAATGTGCCAGCACCAAAAAGAAAATCAGTAAAGAGACACAAAAAGCAAGACAAAATCCTTCTGAAGGTGAAGAATCCATATTAAGCTCCATGTCAAATACAAGGTCATCCCAGATTTGGTAGTCGTCCAAAGAGCAGGAGAGGGTTTAGAAAGCAGGGCAAAGGATTTTTTTACTTGGTTACCAATGGATTGCATGTCCTGTGAGAAGAAAGAGATCTTTCATGTGGCCAATAGTTGGCTCCTCCCTTACCAAACTGGTTGCTTAGCTCTAGATATGGACAGTAGTAAAGAATCATATGAGCATGTCAATCAGAAGGATGACACCGCCCGTAAAAGTCCATTAATATGAGCAGGAAAGTCATTCAGTCAACCAGGCATCCAGGCACACTAGCTTACTTTCCAAATTAAATTACATTGGCCTTCTATTACCAAGGGGCTTGTTTACACTCAATATATGCAAAACATTTTTAAAAACATTAGTATACATTGGCATATTTATTCCACAATCTTTTTAGAATTCTGTCTATCTTTAAAAATAAAAATGTATATTGTGTCATCTATTAGGTGGCCCACCAAGCTCTCTGGCATGCAATTGTCCTGTGACTGACAATAACTTTGGCTCCCCAGAGGAAAAGCGGTAGGAATAGAACAGCCTTATATAGGCTGATCCTACTGACTGTTATGGAGCTATGGGCGGTCGTATCCTTACAAAAGCACAAACACACACCAATTATCAGCAATTGGATTTGTTGTGTCTTTTGTTGCTCTGCAAAGCAATTTGTGATGAACTGGTTTTGTTAAAAGTGACCTGACTATTGTCATATTGTCATTTTTATTGCTTATCAATAAACAAATGGTCATTAGGGAGAAACCAACCGATGGGAGGTAAATGTAATCAGTTACCTTTGAGAATGTTTCACTTTTCACCATTGACTTACATTCTTTCTTGCATACTGGACAAACTGCAAACTTGCAAACCTTTCCATGAACTTAAATATCAATCAGAATTTTCTTTCATGTTACTTCATAGACTCTCATCATCAAATTACACATGCCTGTGTGCCTGCTGTGCAGCTATTTTAAATTTAAAAAAAATACAATTTCCATCCATCCATCATGTTTCTCAGGTACTCTAACTCTCTTCACTTTTCCTGCCATTATCAAGATTAATTAAAGAGTTTCATCTCAAAAAAAATCTTAAAAAATCCTTGTTGATTTAATGGTAGATTTGACTATGTAATATAGTCAAATCTACCATTTTGGAATGGACCCCTTAAACTATTCCCAAACACGCCTCCACGCCACCCCATCCCACCCTCACACACATTCTCTCCATGGTTCTGGTGATAGACATATATGTGCTGGAGAGCGTTGCGTGACGACTGGCTGCTGGTCCTCTGTTAGGCGGCTGGAAAACGTGGTAGAGTGTGATATGGATATTCTTGAAGGGGTGTGTACGGAGGGATCAAAGCACAACATGTGACTCTATTTGGCAACTTCTCCCATTGAGCATGTGACCAAACTGTTGATGGTTTCAAAGGGATTTCCTAATGCTGCACCAATGAGGAAACAACAGATGATTCTAACTGCTTTGACAGACATCCACTTGGGGCTCTTCCGTGAGGTTTTGTTTTTCATGTATTTCTGAGGGTCACACCATGCTATGCCACTTTTCCTTAAAACAAACTACCACGTCGATGAAATAATTTCCTGATGTTGTAAAAATCAGAACAGGGATACATAGGGAGCATGATTTCAACATTGCACCCCCGTTGCCTCATGCTTTGCTATGTATAGCACTTCACAAAGTCCTAGTTTGGCTTATGATGCTCACTGACAACACTACCCCTGGCTTTGTGTATACCATTATTATCTTCAGCCAACATAATTGTACACTCTCAATCAGAAATAATCAGAAACAGAAGGTTACCGTGGGGCAAATGTAAATTGATATAACCAATCATTAGACCCTGTGTGGTGGACAAGCCCTGGTCTCGAGGAGTGTTGTGCAGCGTGTAGGCTGTGGTGGGGACAGAGATAGGCCAAATGGAAATGAAACCTCCTCAGTTCCACTGTGGCAATAATTCACCATCTCTTTGGACATCAAAGAAATAGTGACCTTTCAGCATGTGCTCATGAACCAGTCCCTCGCCGCTTCCTCTTAATCTGTTAGGTCATTTTTACAACCGGAGAGAAGAGACAACTCCATTCATTCGGCAGCACTGACATTAGATGTGCAGCTTTTTACAGCAAACAACCTCTCCGGTCTTCCTCCATTTTGTGTTTTAGTGTTACACTAAAACAACACAGCAGTTTGAGCCACCTGTGCTGAAAGCCTTCAGCAAACCACTTTGCCCTCGTCTCAGACAGATTTCCATGTGCATTGTCAGTTGGAATAAATGTGAGTGGATGTTCATTTTTCTGTACAATTAAGCAATTCACCATTTTTGTTTTGAACAGGTGCCTGTGTGTTGAATGTGGGTTAAAGAGCTCTATTGGTCCCCTGAGGCTGAGGATAAAACTGTCCTGGTGTGTCATGCTAATCCCCTTCAATAAATGTTGTACCTGTGGATCTTGGACTGAACTTGGACTGATCTGGGAGCTGATGAAGCCAGCTCCTACCTTACATGGGCCTGTACTGGCCATCATTTATGTTTCTCCCTAAAGTCGTTTTATCTAATGAGAACTGGTGGGGACTAAAATTCTTTCAAATGATGGGTGTAATGGACCCAACGTGGCCCAGCCCTTATAGCATGTGCCATCATTGCCAAATGGGCAGTTTGGTCTGCTTTCAGCACAACTAACATGGTAGCCTGTGTTTGGTGGGTGGGCCCCCACATGACAAGAATACAAATCTATCCTGAAGTGTGCTCAAGAAAACAATTTCTTTACATCCTCGGTAAGATCAAGCGCCATTATCAATCAATAGATGGAAAAATGATGCATTGATACTAGGCTTAATCCATATCCGTTACACCAGGAATGGTACAAGATAATACGATACAATAATACATTCAGTACCCAACCTGTTGTTCAGCATGCAGATGGGAACCAAACTAGTTTATGACTACATGTGTGAAAAACTAAAGGCATATTGCTAAACAACTGGCAAACTTGTCATGTAGAGTGGGAATTGACGGTTTGATACCACTGCCTGTGCCACAAATGAACCTCTGAGATAAATCACCACTGTTAAAGCTGCAGTGGAACACGCTGTTCCTATCCAACTGGGACATTACAGCATGGAGATCCAAGATGGCTTGGAGCGGTGAGGTGTTGACATGGTCTACGTGACATGGACAGACAGATAAAGGGGCGCACCAACAGACCAGAACAGGCAGTTATAATTCAGGTTCCGACCACAGACCAGTGGGTTGCCAGGGCGGGGGTCAACATGTTTATGAGACAAGATCAAAAGCACTTTATGTCCCGCCTGACAAATCATCTTCTGGTAACAAATTAGAAAAAAGAAATCTGTACCTGAGGGCGAAAAATCAAGTGATATCAATACTGAGGGAGCTCAGGCTAGACCTGTTGGGCTCTGTTGAGGAAATCAAGCTATCAGTGCTGTGGATGTGCTGAGGGTTTATCCCCCAAGGTAGCTTGATGTCTACTGTACCCCCCCCCACATCTGTTTACCACACACTCTCATGCACAGTTGGACAGCAGGTTGTTTTGATGTTTGACAGGTCTCTGTGGAAACTGAAC